>QLPG01002535.1:0-10635 GCA_003314385.1 Gomphus sp. MG54
CTGTCCCAAGTCCTTTACCTGGGCCGACATTCTCAGCACTCTCCCAGGTATCCCTCTGTTCCAAATCGGTGGCACGCATGGGAAGTAGGGCGTAACGCACGAGCACGTTGAAGCCATGCCACTACTTCTAGCCTGCAGGACTTGGCCTTTACCCGTCCAACCCCTTCGGCTTTCCCGAGGCCTGTCAGTATGTACGGTGCCTGACACATGCACTACTTATATAGGTTAAGAAGCAAGATGTGGAATCAGGGTGGCATAAGTCATGGAGAAACAATAAGGTATGAAGAGCATGTGGAGGTATTGTCTACAATGATCAAGAATAGAACTGTTATGGCCCATGTCGCCAAATAAACCCACATTAAACCCCACAACCACCCGCACCTATTCTAGGACCTTTCCGACCACCCAAAGCCTGAATAACCACTTTCCGAATCCCAATGCATCATTCCAAGGTTCCACGTTTCCGAACCTCTGAAGATTCTAAAGCCAAGGTTCCGCTCCTTTAATAAATGACGCACAGGATCATCGCATACCTCACTCCCTTGTTCTTCATTTTATATTGCCCCTTGTACTCTCTTTCCCCCCTTGTCTTTACTCAGCAAAAGATAGTACAAGACTAGATACATGTATATAAGTCACCAGTCAACTGGACTATTCACCAGTATGAATATCAACTTAATTCTATGTCATGATTTCCGATTAAGTTCCAGTAAACTTTTCGACTTTCCAAAATTAGAGACAGATGATTGAGGAGGGTGCAACACATAAGTTGAAGCCAAGTCCCTACGACCTCGAACCACTCATATCTCTCTATACCATGAACAGTCTCCATTCCCCCAGCGCTTCCTGTCTCCCCATCCCCCTTCCAATTCCGATCTAAATCTGCGGCCCTTAGCCCCTCCATTCCTGAAGTATAAACCCCCTTTGGAAATCATTTGGAACCCTCTGGAAACCCTCCCAGAAGCCTCTAGCTAAGTGCCAACATGTGGATTTAACAGAATATTTGTACTCACACTCCTGATCGTCATAAAGCATGAGACCTATCATGCATTTGCAAGCCATGCAGACAATCACCCAGGCATCTGCCCACTGTGCATCCATCCCCCGAGAACTTTCTACCCCCAGACCAAGTTTCCAGATACCTCAGACCCCAGCACACCCCCTGGAGCCTTCATCCAACTCCGGATTCTCAGACGCAGATCAACACCTGCATTCAAATTTGACCAACCCGTTCCTCATGAACCACCCCCTGGTGACTCAACAATCATCGCCCTCGGAGATGCAATCCAGTTCAGGACCATCCACAGCAGTGCCATCAGACTCATTGGCACCCCCCTGTTCGCATCTCCTCCCTACGTGCCACCACCCTTTGCACCTCCACCCATGGCACCACTACCCATAGCACTACCATTTGTTGCACCACCTGTCATACCTCCGCTTGCTGCACCACCCCCTGTTGCCCAACCCCACGTCGCACCACCTGCCGCAGCACCACCACCTCCTGCACACCCAGGAGAGGCCCCCACCTTAGGACCCAATATTGTGCCTGATCTCACTCAGGCCCTTGTTATGCTGGCAAGCAACTTAGCCAGTCCCAGAAGATCAGCCCCCCGCACCACCAAGGTCTGGGATCCAGATACCTTTGATGGATCTGATTCGAGGAAACTACAAGCCTTCCTAGTGCAATGTAGTCTGAACTTCCATAACCACCCTGATGCTTTCGACACCAACAGCACCAAGGTAACCTATGTACTGTTGTACCTGACCAGTACCACCCTGGACTGGTTTGAACCCGCCCTCTCTACCCCCGATGAGCCAGACTGGCTCCATGACTATGAGGAGTTTGTGAATGAACTCAAAACCAACTTCGTCCCCCACGACCCAGAGGGAGAGGCTGAAGCAGACCTTGAGAACCTCTGCATGTGCAACAACCAGTGCATCATGAAATATGTAGTCAAATTCAATTGACTAACCACCCACGTCCACTGGGGCGATGCTGAACTTCATCGCCAGTTCTATAACAGACTCCCCAGCAGGATCAAGGACAAGATCTCCAGAGTAGGAAAGCCCCATTCCCTGCTCCAATTCCGTCTTCTGTCCCAATCCATCGATGCCTGCTAATGGGAGCAACGATTGGAAATCACCAGAGAGCCCCCCTCTACCCAGAACTTCGACCGCCCCTACAACAGAGGGAGGACCCCCATGACCACGTATCCGGCCCCTAACATGGGCAATAAGATGGCCAATGCAGGCCAACCTGTGACCCATCCAGTGGCAGTAGGACAGTGGCAGCAGGTTCGTCCAAAATTGGACAAGATGGAAAACTTACACCACAAGAACGGCAACACCACTGTGAAAAAAACCTCTGCCTCTTCTGTGGCAGGTCAGGCCACTCAGCCAAGGAATGCCCAAGATCCACTACCACGGTCACCAAAGGACAAGCAGCCTCCGTGATGGAAGAAGTTGAAGAAGAGCCCGAGATGTCGGACGCTTTGGAAACCAAGGAATAAGAAGCTAGACTCCCCACTCTGACACCAGTTGTTTGCATTGAACACCAACTGTGCTAAAGGAAGTAAAACAAAGCAATGCATCTTTTCAGGAATATGACCCTCTGTGACCAACCGTTGAAAAGATTTCAACCTGTTATTGCAGAAACACTCCGACCCTCTGACTCCAACCCTTCAAATCCAACCCTCCAAATCCAACCCTCCAAATCCAACCCTCTAAATCCAACCCTCCAAACCCCATCAGAATTATAGTTGCAAGGACCTCACCCACTATGATCTGTTGATCAACAGGGCATTGAGTACTACTCGTTTAGATTCATCCCAAACTGATTCTTGGAGCCAGCAGCTTTCACTCGGTGCTCAATCTAACCCCCCCTGAAAAACTCTACTCAGGAAGAACCCTGACCATCATGGAATTCCATACCATCTCTTAGACAAAATGGTACCATGTGTAGATTCTCTTAGACTTGAACCCCTCTTATTAGAATGTTAATATGAACTGAACTATTAACACGATTCAACTGAGACTCAAACTGCAGGACATCCCTGAATCTTGACGATACCACTGCCATCCAGGCAACTATCTGGTGAAAACGAACAAACACGAATACCACAACCATCATGACCTTTACTATACCACCACGACTGCCATGACCAGCATGACCACAACAACCACGACCCCAAGCTCTGACATGACACCACTGAATCCTGAACCAACATATTGTCAGCCATTGCCATAAAACAAAGCCTGTGCCTTATCAGGATTAGAGGGATCAAACTGTTGGAAATAATCTATCCCCTTCTCGCCCCCCCCCCCACCATTCAACTCTGATGCTGGGACCACCACTCCAGGAATCAGCCCCGCCATCAATGCCACAGCCTCCGGAGCCACCCCATCGCCAGCACCACAGCCCCTGGAACCACATCTTCAGTAGGTCGCCCCATCACAGGTGCCAAGTCCTCCACATCACACACCAGGACCACCTGCTCGATAGACTACCCTACTCTGGGCATCACATCTCCTGCACCATGTGCTGAACCCGCTCCCCTGGAAGTCCTTTTCCTCTTGGAAGCAGTCTTCCCCACACCACCTGCTGGAATCAACCAACTTGCCACTACCTGACAACTCCAGGTAGGACCACTGCACCCCCACACACTTGTCAGATGATTCCGACCATCCATTTTGATGGCATTCCACATCTCGGAAGCATCTGCTATCCTGTTGAGGGCAGCGCTGAGAGCGAAAACACTGTCCCTGATTTCCCTCAGGATGTCATCATTCGCATCACCCCTGCCCTTCAGAAGGGGAGGAACCAGCACCTTGACCTTCATTCTCTTTGAAGAGGGCACCTCAGGGACCTCTGTCTCCTCCAGCCTCCTTTTTCTCATGGTCGCCCCCTTAACAACTGACACCCCACTGACCATGCACTTCACCTGGCTCTTCCGACAGGGAACACAGGTTTTGGCCAACGTGGTCCATGTACAAGGATCTTGTGAAAGGCAACAAATTCTCACAGTAATGTGTTCTTCCAACTGGGCCAAAAGGCCACTATGCCAGGTTATCTGGCATTAGTCTGTGGGCACTATTTAAACAGCAATTTGTTACATGTATTCACCAACCATTGCAATGGTATGTAACAGTACCTTCCCCTTAGGTACCGAGCCCTCGAGGTACCACAGTGATGATATCTTAACAGGTTTCCCAGGCCTGTCTGTGGCTCCCCCCAAGCACTCTAATTACTATTTGACATAGCAGACCCCCATGATGTCATGGACAATCGTGTAAGCCAGGGTTCCTGGGGTCCAAGTGATTGCAACAACCCTCTAAATTATTGCACACACAGGGATTTGAACCGCTGACCTTTGATAACCTGGCATACTGTGAAAGGCAACAAATTCCCACAGTAATGTGTTCTTCCAACTGGGCCAAAAGGCTACTATGCCAGGTTATCTGGCATTAGTCTGTGGGCACTATTTAAACAGCAATTTGTTACATGTATTCACCAACCATTGCAATGGTATGTAACAGATCTCCACATTTGCGACACCTATCACAGGGTTCTGACCTCAGCATAGGAGGAATCCCCCGACTGGTGACCTGGTAAAGGTCAGGCCGATGTTCAATCAATGACCACCGAGTAGATTCGAAGGGTCCAAGACCCACCTCCTTTCTGGCCGCCCATGCATCCTGAGTAACCTGATTCTCGAAGGCCTTTTGTGCCCCTGAAATCTGGGCATCCTTCTCAAGACGTTTCTGATGCTTCCTCTCCACATCCCGGGCAGCGGTGCTTACCCCGACTGTGGGCATGAGATAGATGTCCTCCTCACCCCCTGGATTGCCCCCAGAGGACAAGTAGAAAGACTCTGCATCTGAAGGGTCACCGCTATCCAAAGATTCCTCAGACTCAGTCTCTTGACGTGGAACACCCCCATCTTTGGATCCCAATGGCCCAACAAAACCCCCCCAGGAGGGTAAATCCTCCGGTTCCTCATCTGCCTGACTGGCCAAAAGGGCAGACTCTAGAGCCTAGGCATTGCGCTCCACGGCTCGATCCTTCCCCTCCCCCTTCCTCCTCCAATCCACCCCCTTTGTCTTTTCCCCCAGCCTTTGGACTTCGACCCTCCGATCCTTTCTGATATCCCGGGCAACCTCCAATTTCTGCACCCCCTCCTCCCTCATCAAGTGAATCTGTTTTGCACACTGGGCCTTGAAAGCATGCACCTGCTCCAAAATTTCTGCTTTGATATCCTGTTCGAATCCAGACATAGGTAGGGGCAGGAAAGGAACTCAGGGAGAAGAGAAAAGCCTCCTTATATATGCTTTGGACGGGTGCTTGGAAAAAACACCTATTACATCCCAATATGCCTAAAAATAGTCCCATGCTCTTCTCTGCTCAATTCATGGCAAGATTAAGCTTAGGACCTCGAGGGCTCAGTCCTAGTGGAGGGATACTGTTATGGCCCATGTCACCAAATAAACCCACATTAAACCCCACAACCACCTGCACCGATTCCGGGACCTTTCCGACCGCCCAAAGCCTGAATAACCACTTTCCAAATCCCGATGCATCATTCCAAGGTTCCATGTTTCCGAACCTCTGAAGATTCTAATGCCAAGGTTCCGCTCCTTTAATAAATGATACACAGGATCATCGCATACCTCACTCCCTTGTTCTTCATTTTATATTACCCCTTGTACTCTCTTCCCCCCCTTGTCTTTACTTGGCAAAAGATAGTACAAGACTAGATACAAGTATATAAGTCAACAATCAACTGGACTATTCGCCAGTATGAATATTGACTTAATTCTGTGTTGTAGTTTCTGATTAAGTTCCGGTAAACTTTCCGACTTTCTAAAATTAGGGACAGACGATTGAGGAGGGCACAACACATAAGTTGAAGCCAAGTCCCTGTGACCTCGAACCACTTGTATCTCTCTATACCATGAACAGTCTCCATTCCCCTGGCACTTCCTGTCTCCCCATCCCCCTTCCGATTCTAATCTGAATCCATGGCCCTTAGCCCTTCCATTCCTGAAGTATGAACCCCCTTTGGAAATCATTCGGAACCCTCTAGAAACCCTCCCAGAAGCCTCTAGCTAAGCACCAACATGTGGATTTAACAAGAACAAAGAAATGCAAATAAGAATAGAACAATGAAAATAAGATAATAGGAATGTGGCTGTTAGGATTCGGTGATGCCGAGATACCAGTTAAGTCCTGCAAACCATTTTGGAGTGGCTAGGCTTCAACATGCTCGTGCATTGTGCCCTGCTGCTCCGTGCATGCTGCTAATTTAGACAGGGGGAAGTCTCATAAGGATGCCGAGGGTATTGGCTTGAGCGAAGGACTTTAGATAAGGAAGGCAGATGAGGGGGTGCGAACCGATTTGATATCCTGAGTGAGGAACTATCTACATACATCCCACTACTTATATAGTTAAGAAGCAAGATGTGGAACAGGGTAGCGTAAGGAATGGAGAACAATAAGGTATGAAAAAACCACATGGAGGCATTGTCCACAGTGATCGAGAATAGAATAAGGAATGTAAGCGGGATTAGAATAATGAAGTATGGCTGAGAATAAAATAATAAAGTAGTAGGTAAGAATAGAACAATAGAGGATGACCGAAGATAAAACAATAGGGCAGTGATCAGGATAATGAGTGGTTGTCATATGTTCGGGGAAAATGGGTGAGGGGATGGAAGGATAGTGAAGGACAAGATGGATAGGATGGGAGAAGTAGCCTGGACGATGTACTAGAAGTACCAAACCAAAACCATATGATAGTGAGAACAATATGGGTGAAGGATGGCCAGTCAGTCAGTATTACCGAATGTACCAGAGCTCGGTACCATGGTCTTAACAGTGGCCAAGAATAAGATAATAGAAAATGACTGAATATAAAACAATAGGGTCATGGCCAAGGATAAAACAATAGAAAAATGTCCCGAAGTGAAACAGGGTGAGATTAATGGACAATGAATGAGGGAAGAGTGGATGATGGATAGGAATGGGGAATGTGGATGATGAATGTGCCAAGCCAAGACTAATGTACCAAGTGACTTGTATATGGCTTGGTCACTTGCACATGGAATTAGACTGATTGTTCGGTTGGCACTGCCAAGTGAACCAATACTCAGTACATGTACCTCACAAGTTCAGAGGATGTAACCAAGGAATTTGATCATATCATTGTATCATTCAAATTTGCTAGCCTTGGCATATAGGCCATGTTTTCTGAGTTGTGATAATGCTTCTCAGACATATTCTCAATGCTGTTCAAGTGAGTCTGAGCAGATCAGTATATCATGTATATATGTGACTGTGCAATGATCTAAAAGGTCACCAAGAATATCATTCATAAACCTTTGAAAAGCTGAAGGAGCATTGGATAGGCCAAACAGCGACCAACCATTCATAGGACCCATAATGAGTCTTGAATGCAGTCTTCCACTTATCACCTTTGGCAATTTGGACAAGATGGTATGCATGCCAAAATTCAATTTTTGAATAGATTTGTGCCTTGCGAGGGACATCCAGGAGGTCTGAGATGACTGGAAGAGGATAGCAGTCCTTCTTGGTTACATTGTTAGTGCCTGAAAGTTGACAAACAGCCAAAGTGAGCTATATTTTTGATAGACAAATAGGATTTGGCATAGCATGTGAGAAACAAGAGGCTCTAATGAATCCCATGTTCAAGTTTTCACCTAGAAATGTATGTAGTGCTCCTAGTTCCAAGCTTGATACAGAGTACAGAGGTGGATGTGGCATTTTGGTGCCATCTTCCAAGCTGATCTTAAGATCTTAAGGTCAGTGTAAACCTAATGTCTCAGCTTTTGTTTTGCTAAAGCCATCTGTGAAGTCATGTTAGTCCTTTGGGGTGTTGTCTAGGTTGACCAGGATGGATAGAACAGGAGACTCTAGATGAACAAGCCAAAGTAGCATTGATAGCTGAGACAAAAAGCTTGCAAACTTTCTAGTTTTCAGGCATGCATGAAGCTGCTGCATTGACTAGGGCTATATGTGGGGATTTCAGCTTTAGAATAGATCCAGACTTAGGCAATGGAACACTGAAAAATGTCAACTAGGATGTGGGCTCCAGGATGCTGCTGTGAGGGCAACCCCTGGAGGCCTTCTTCACACAGAGCCTAGCAAGGGGGAATTTCCTGAGTCTAGCCACTTAAATATGTATATGAACGGAGGGGGGTCTTACCTAGCAAGGGGGAATTTCTAAGAGGAAAGCCTAAACCCCTTGCTAGTGAGCCCTGTGCTCTATATACCCTGTGCCCACACACTGCTTCTTCAACATATCTTACCCTCCTATTAGGTCCAGTGGTATGCTTATCTGGATGCTTGCAGGCCAGATCCTGGGTGTTTAGTTCAAGGTCTCAGGCCTTTGGTTGGGTATGTGATAGAAATGCTGATTGTTTATTTAGACTCAGAGGAGTACATTTCAAATCCCTCTTCAGCTTGGCTCATCCATCTCTTCAGTCATTGGCCTCTTGCCTCCTCATTCTACTCCTTGTCCCATCCTCGCACAGATATGCCTTCTGTGGCTTAGAAGTCTCTCCTCAAGGTGTGAGGCCTGAAAGGGAGAGCCAAGAGGTAAAAGTTCCATAGGTGAAGGACTGTATTGGAAATAAAAGGCCAGGATGCTTGAGGAACCATGTCTTCTTCACTGCAAGACTGTGAAAATGAGCTGGCTGTTCTCAGAATGAGCCACTGTTCTAGTACAGGGAGGCATAATGATAAGAAATGATAAGGATAAAAGATGGGTTCTGAATATACTATTAAGCACTGATGCTATATGATCTTGGGCACTAGTGTAATAATACCCTTGAACACAATTTGGACAGGTTTGGCTTGGTCCAGTGAGCCAATCAGACATGCTTCAATGTAATTGCATTGTGCACTTCTATCCCTATTGCCACTAGATTTCAGAAGGTGTTAAGGAGAGGACTGAGATTTATGGGCCCAAATGTGGATAATGGCTTAGAGGAGAAGGTAATTTAGGAGATCTTAGTCAATATTCAGGACAGAGAATACATACAAAATGATGCACTACTTTTATAGTCAAAGAGATGGGAATGAATGACTATAATATGGAACAGGGTAGCATAAGAAATGTAAGTAAAATAAAGAGATATGGAGATAAGATATGGAGAGTGGATGTTGGGGAATGGGAAATTCTCCATTAGGCCTTAGAAGGACCACTGAACTGGATCAGCATATTAGAATCCAAATGTCAGGCATCGGTAATGTAGAATTCTGGATATAACTCAGTCATGTAACTAGTGTGACTAAGTATAATATTAATACCTGGATATAACTATACAGGGAATGCATGTAAGTATAAGTGTACAACATATCAATAGATATCTCACCTCAGTCGTGTAACTAGCACCACTGAGGGAATGAGAACTAACTAATGTGTCTTATATACTATAACTGTGTGGCACTGTGGATGTTATAACAATAAGCGTTATTGTATTCCCATACAATAATGCGCAGTCTCAGATCCCAATGTAGGAAAACAATGGCACGCAGTCTCAGATTCCAACACTCCCCCTCACTGTGATAGCTAGAGGTTATCACAGTGATCCGCAGATCTGAGACCCAGCAATGCAGCAAATGTGTCATGATTCGGATGGGGTAGGGCCTTGGTCATAATGTCGGTAGGCATGTCAGCAGTGGGGAGGTATCTGAACAACACATCTCTTGCATCAACACATTCATATGTGTAGTGGAATTGTACGTTGATGTCAAGTCCACGTACCGAGGTCCCGGATATTCGCCAGTGCCGACCGAGCAACCATCTTACATCCACGTATAAGTGTCCACGCCACACACACGTCACTTGATACCATGTCCTCGGTTCAGCACATCCATCATACTATCCGTCCGTTTCCCGATCTGCCCCACCTCGGTACTTCCTACCCCTTGTGTTTTCCTCGGTTACAGTCATTATATTATACTCAGCCACCCCTTATTGTCCCATCTCGAATCACGATCCTATTATCCTGTCTTTTATTGTTCTACCCCCGCTTTACATTCCTTGTTCTAATTTTGTTCGTTGTGGACAACAACCACATGCTCTGCATACCTTGTTGTCCCACATTCCTTATTCCACATGTCGCTTCTTAACCTATATAAGTAGGACATGGATGTACATACTTCCTCATTCTGGGTATCGACTAGGCTTAGGCCCTTCTACCTTCTTCTCTTCTGTTAAGTCCTCAACTCAGGCCGGCATCTTCAGCATCCCCCTGAGTATCTGTCTGTCGCAAAAACAGTGGCACGCACGGCAAGTAGGGCGTAACGCATGAGTACGTTGAAGCCAATGCCACTACTCTTGGCCTGCAGGACTTGGCCATAGTCCACCCGACCTTTTGACAACACCCTTTGGCAGTACCGAAGTCCGTCAGTATCCGACTCCTGACAGTTGATATGTTTTGACCTGGCGTGGAAACTTGGATCTTGTTAAGCCCGCAACACCGAGTACCGACTTACTCGGGAATACCGACCAACCGGCCCTCACCCGTATTATCTTGCACCACCGCGCGACCCCGACTCGGTACATCCGGTACATCGTATGGACCACTCCCCTCGTGCACCCCCTTCCATTG
>QLPG01002542.1:0-15585 GCA_003314385.1 Gomphus sp. MG54
GGTATTCCCGAGTAAGTCGGTACTCGGTGTTGCGGGCTTGACACTCTTAAGATTTTCCCCCTTGCTAGGTAAGGCTCTCTTTCTTGTTATATATAGTACTATTATAACACTTAGAATTTTCCCTTTGCTAGCATTGTGTGACATTCCATGGATGCTACTGGGATTGCCCTTAGACTAAGAGTTACTAAGTTCTCCTATTCTGTCTACATTTCCCTCATGGTTTTTTTCACTCACAGTTTAAAATTCTCCTTCTGATAGTTACAATATACTAATACCATCCAAATACTAATTAGCTACACTTTATGTTTCCATACTTTCCCAGCCTATGATCCTTATTCTTATTTAGTATTTAAGTGAGTCATTTTCATGTATGTTACCTCAGTGTCAAAGTACAAGTAACCAAGCCTTGGTTCACTCAGTCATACTAGCCAAACATCTACCATATAATTTTGCATACAAGATATCAAGCCAAAACACTCACAAGTCACCTAGTACATTGGTCTTGGCTTGGTACACTCATTACATCCATTCAGTTTATCATACTTCTTATTTCATTTCATTTCATTTATTCTCTATATTCATTTCACTTCACTTTGGTATGCTTCAGTTATGTACAGTCATATATGACCATTCTCTATATCTTGTCTCCATGTCTCTTTATTTTACTTACATTTCTTATGCTACCCTGTTCCATATTATAGTCATTCTTCCCCATCTCTTTTGACTATAAAAGTAGTGCATTATCTTGTATATATTCTATGTTCTGAATATCAACTAAAATCTCCTATATTATCATCTACTCTAAGTCTTTTGTCCACATTTGGTACCAACAATCTTGGTCCTCTCCTGAATGCCCTCCAAAATCTAGTAGCACTAGAGAAAGGAGGGCAGAATGCATGTATGTTGAAGCCATGTCCACTTAGCTCATTGGACTGAGCCAAACCTGTCTATATTGTGTTCAAGGGTGTTATTGCATTGGTGCCTGAGATCACACAACATCAGCCCTTAACACTCAGTTTAGAAATTGACATAAGCTACCTAAGCTATTCTATATCTTAGTAGCTGTGCTCTGCCCTTTGGATGGAAGGCACAGCAAGGTGGCTTTGATGCAAAAGTCACTAGTACATCAGTCTCAGCTTGGTACACTTGTTCATACATCCAGTCCATCACATTATTTATTTCACTTCATTTGATTTTTTTTTTGTTCACTTTGCTTTTCTTTGGTATGTTTTGCTTATTCCTAGTCATATATGTCTACTATCAGGGGATAACCCATTTCACATACCAAACTGAAGCTGAATAGTGTAAGGGAAACCCTCCAAATTCCCTGGAGGTATCTCATAGAGAGAACTAGGCAGGGGAAATCCAAAATTTATATAATTACTATCTAAATACATGTGAGGCTCTCACCTAGGCAGGGGAAATATTAAGAGGAAAGTCTAAGGATTCTACTGCTAGTGAGCCCTTCCTTATATACCCTTTATGTAAGTGGTCTGTGCACTAGCTTACAAATCTATATATTGGAGTCAAATAGAGCCAATTCCTTGGTACTAAGTCTGTGGCTCAGGTGCTTATTCTGAAGCCTAATCATCTATACTAAGCTCATTCTGGTTTTCCACCTGGTAGTCCTCAAACTTCTGTCCTTTGGAATACTTGCCAGTGCCTGGACTCAACTGTCCATCACACAGGGGGTCACAGGTGTTACAGTAGTCACAGATGGTATGGAGATGGTAGAAATGGTGGATGTCATAGGGATTGTAAAGGTCTAGCAGTTAATAGAGCTTGTAGATGTGGTCTGGATGAGAGTTTAGGCATCTCATTTTGCCCTCAGACTCTGGTCTTCTAGCCTCAGAATTGGAGCAAAGTTTAAAATAGGACTTTGGACTTGGATCAGGGTTGTCACCTGATAAATAGCTTAGTTTATGTACCTGTTAGATAGAGTGAGGGATCAAACCAAAACTTTAGCACTGATTCAAACTGAAACTGTCACTTGGTAGGTATGTACTAAAACTCAACAGAAACTTTGGCACCTTTGGCACCTCTGATACCTCTAGGTAGCAGAGGACACATCCTTGGAGGGAGGGAGCAAAGAGTGAAATGAGAGGGCAAGGGATTAGAGACTAAAGGGGTAGTCTTGGCAAGGGAAGGCTTGAGATATGTTTTCTCAAGTCCAAACAGGGCATTGGTGGCTCTATCAGACACCAAACTGAAGGCCTAAAACCTCAGCCAAAGCACCAGGAGTTTGGCCTGGGAATCCATATTTACATATCTCTAGACCCAACCAAAGGGTAAGGTACAGTATACAGAAGAAGCACATGGGCAGTAGGTATATAGAGTATAGGGCTCACTAGCAAGGGACCCAGGATTTCCTCTTAGGAATTTCCCCCTTTGCTAGGTGAGACCCCTTTCCTTATGTACATACTCCAGTAACTAAAACTTAGGAATTTTCCCCTTTGCTAACATTATGTAAAAGTCCACAATGTCAAGTCCACGTACCGAGACCCATCTGCCGGCAGTGCCGACCAAGCAATCATCCTATATCCACGAACAAGTACCCGCGTTGCCTGCATAACACTTGGTGCGCCGGTCCCGGCTTGGCACATTCGCCACCCACATTCCTTGGTCCGTCTCACCTCGGGACTTCCTGTCCTTGTATTATCCTCGGACACGACCCCATTGTTTTATATTCGGCCACTCCCTATTGTCCCATTTCGAGTCACAATCCTATTATCTTGTCTTTTATTGTTCTATCCCCGCTTTGCATTCCTTGTTCTAATTTTGTTCATTGTGGACAACAACCACATGTTCTGCATATCTTGTTGTCCAACATTCCTTATTCCACATGTTGCTTCTTAACCTATATAAGTAGGACATGGATGTATATACTTCCTCATTCTGGGTATCGACTAGGCTTAGGCCCTTCTACTTTCTTCTCCTCTGTTAAGTCCTCGACTCAGGCCGGCATCCTCAGCATCCCCCCGAGTATCTGTCTGTTGCAAATACAGTGGCACGCACAGCAAGTAGGGCGTAATGCACGAGTATGTTAAAGCCAACGCCACTACTCTTGGCCTGCAGGACTTGGCCATAGTCCGCCCGACCTTTCAACAACACCCCTCGGCAGTACCGAAGTCCGTCAGTAATCCGATGCTTGACACACAAGTGCTACAGGGATTGCCCTTACATCCACTCTCTATATAGTATCTTATCTCCATATCTCTTCATTTCAGTTTACATTTCTTATGCTACCCTGTTCTATATTATGGTCAACAATCTCCATCACTTGACTATATAGGTAGTACATCATCTTGTATGTATTCTCTGTTCAGAATATTGACTAAGATATGTATATGCCTACTGTCAGGCTTCAGGAATTCTGTCAAGCTGTCAAGTTTTGGTAATACCAAAGTTACGGGTGGGTAACGGCCAAGTCCTGCAGGCCAGAAGTAGTGACTTTGGCTTTAACGTACTTGTGCATTGCACCCTACTTGCCATGCATGCCACCAATTTGGGATAGAGCAAGTACTCGGGGGGTGCCAAAGTGCTGGCCCAAGTAGAGGACTTTACAGAGGAAGGAGGGGACAAGGGGTCTAAGCCTAGTCAATACCCAGAATGAGGAAGTATGTACATGCATGCCCTACTTATATAGGTTTAAGAAGCGACATGTGGAATAAGGAATGTGGAACAATAAGGTATGCAAAACATGTGGGAGTATTGTCCACAACGAGTAAAATTAGAATGAAGAAATGTAAATGGGGATAGAGCAATAAAAATAGAATAATAGGAATGTGGCCAAGGATAGGATAATAGGGAGTGCCCAACTATAAAACAATGGTTGCGGCCAAGGATAAAACAAGGACAGGAAGTCCTGAGGTGAGGCAGATTGAGGAATGAGGAGTAGGCATGGTAGGATTCATGGATTGTGAATGGTGTAGAGTATGTGAGGGATAAGGATAAGGAATGTGGGTGGTGGATGTGCCAAGCTGAGACTGGCATACCAAGTGACTTGCATGTGGGGTAGACACTTGGACGTGGACATAGGATGACTGCTTGGTCAGCACTTCTGAATTACCAGGATCTTGGCATGTGTACTTGACACCTACTTCTAAGTCAGCATACATTGGTACTAACAATCTTGGTCTTCTCATAAACACCTTTTAAAATACAGTATCAGGGATAGAAGGGTGTAATGTAAGAACATTTTTTTTCCAATTTTTTGTCTTTTGAGGCAGTGCTCTATGTAAGATGAGGTACACATTGTGCCAGTCACAATTTAATTTCTATCTGCCCTTTGCTTCTTGGTCTCTACTTGTGCTCCTTGGGCAAGGCTCTGGGCTTGTCTATGCCTGTGTAGACAGGGGGTGATGTTTTTATATCTCTCCTATGCCACTTTCTGCTCCCCTTCTTAGTTCCTGCCCTCACCTGTCTCCCCCATTAGAGTCATATCACCATATACAGTATTTCTTTGAACCTCCCTGTGCCCTGAATGTATCTGAATAGGGGCTTCATTGCCTTTGGCCTGGCCAGCAAGACTGTTGTTGAGTTTGCTCCTCTGCATAAATATTTGGTTAACTCTTCCCTGAGTTTCACATAGCTTGGGCATCTAAACAGGTAGTGGTAGACCAATTCACCAGCTCTCTTGTATGCAGGGCACTTTGGTGATGTTTCTTTGCCAATTTTTGCCAGGTTTTTTTTGAGTGCTACATGTCCTGTTCTAAGCTACATCAATAGCATGACATGTCTGTGTGGCATCTAAGCAGTGAGTCTGACAATACTCTAGAAGGGGGGTGATGTCAGGGGACAACCTATTCCATATATTGAATTGAGGTTGAATGGCTTAGCACAGGTACCCATTAAACAGACTGAGTGATAAAACCAAACTTCGGCACCTTTGGCACCACTGAGACTTTTAGTTAGAAGAGGACACATCCTTGGATGGATAGAGCAAAGAGTAGAACAAAAGAGCAGGGGACTGAGGGCTAAAGGGGCACATGGGCCAAGGAGAGAGAAGACTGCTGTCCAAACAAGTCATCAGTGGCTCTATCAGGTATGGAACCAAAGGCCTGAAACCTGGCCCAAGTACTGGGAATTTAGACTACTGGCATCCAGATTTATATATCTCTAGACCCAACTGAAGGGTAAGATATGTAGAAGAATCACAGTATAGGCAGAGGGTATATAGAGTACAAGGCTCACTAGCAAGGGACCCAGGATTTCCTCTTAGGAAATTTTCCCTTTGCTAGATGAGATCCCTCTCCTTATGCACATAATCCAGTAACTAATACTTAGGAATTTCCTATTAGGGGACAGCCTCCTGCTCCCTGAGGGTCATTATTTTCCCTATACATTTTCTATCTTCCTCTCCCTATTAATTCCTTAGTTCAATCCTCACCTGTCTTTATTTTACTGACTATGACATGACTTGATCATGTCACAATGACTGGCTATATAGTTGGCTGCTTATGCAAGGGATCATCACCTTATTCTCTTTTAAATCCATGCACTCATATTATATTTAGTTTATTTTTTCTATATATATTTACTTTTGGTTCTTCTTACCAGTGTCTGATTAGCTTTTGTGGGTAGGTTCTGGATTAGAATCATTAGGTCAGGCCTAGAGAGAAGGCCAGGGCTGGGTGGTGTTCCACTGGTTCTAGCTCCCAGAAGTTACTAGGATCAGTACTCCAGTAGGTTTCCCTGACTTTTCCCTCTTTGCTAGCACTGTGTAATGGCCCACAAGTGCTACAGAGGTTGCCCTTACACTGCCCTTACTTCATCCTATTTGTCAAGTACATGTACTGAGACCCATTAATTCAGCAGTGCTGATCAAGCAGCCATCCTATGTCCACATCCAAGTGTCCATGCTGTTGGGAATCTACATTGAGCAAATTCACACATTCAATTTTATTGCTATTACAAACCTACACAGCATCGAGTCGAGCCAAGCTCCCCCTGCATACGCATCACATACATACGAGTCGAGGCGCAAACATGCGCATACACACACTCCCACCACACCGAGCCAAGAAATCGTCACTCCAGCCATCTAACAGCTACATCGAGTCGAGACTGCATCCAGACCGTCGCACATGGACTGAACACCGTATTTCTTTCTTTTTCCCACACACCCCCAAAACTCCATAACCCCTCTCCTATAACTAATTATTTCTCATGATTCAATCATGATAAACCGTTCTCCCATTTCTCCATCGCAATTTTACTCCTATATACTTTTGTATAAATAGGTAGTAAGATGTTCAAGAATAACAATGAGTTCATAACGAGTTTTTCAACCTTCATAATCGCGTCCTTCAAATCCAGTCCACTCTTTTAATATTCCTTGCACACAATCTTTCAGTGCATCGGGCTTCGTCTTTATTATTCAAATTCTTTATTCTTAACACATGCCGCATGCATATCACTTGGTATGCTGGTCCTGGCTTGGCACATCCACCACCCACATTCCTTGCCATTACCCCTTGCATACTCTACACCACTCATCATCCATTAATCCCACCATGCCTACCCTTCATCCTTCGATCTGTCTCACCTCAGGACTTCCTGTCCTTGTTTTATCTTTGGTCACAACTATTGTTTTATAGTCAGGCATTCCCTATTGCCCTATCCTTGGTCACATTTCTATTATCCTATCTTTTATTGTTCTATTTCTGTTTGCATCCCTTTATTCTAATTTTACTCGCTGAGGACAATACCCATATGCTCTGCATACCTTGTTGTCTCACATTCCTTATTCCACATGTTGCTTTTTAAACCTATATAACTAGGGCATGCATGTAAATATTTCCTCATTCTGGGTATCAACTAGGCTTAGGCCCTTCTACCTTCTCCTCCTCTGTTAAGTCCTCTACTTGGGCTGGCATCATTGGCATCCTCCCAAGTACCCTGTCTGTTGCAAATCAGTGGCATGTACGGAAGAGTAGGGCACAACACATGAGTATGTTGAATCCAAAGCCATTACTCCTAGCCTGTAAGACTTGGCCATTCCCATCTGACATCTCGGCATTCCCAAAGCTTGATACTATCCTACCCTACCCTACCTTATCCAATCCTATCTTACCCTTACTTTATCTTAGCCTAGCCTACCCTTACCTTACCTTATCTTACCCTACCCTACCCTTACCTTATCTTACCCTTCCCTACCCTTATCTTATCTTACCCTATCCTATCCTTATCTTACTATATTCTACCCTTACCCTACCCTATCATATTCTATTCTAACCTTACCTTCTCCTACCCTTTCCTACTCTATCTTACCCTCTCCTACCTTTACTTTATCCTATCATCCTTACCTTACTCTGTTGTGATTAGGATGAGCAAAAATACATTATGTGCACTATCCTTTTGAAAACTCACATTCCTTTTGACAATTAAGCCTACAAAACTATCAAAATAACAATAACAATGCCTACAGATAATTTCCAATTTTTCCACATTTATTTGATGAACTGGAGACATATATATTCACTCAAAATCATCAATTTATGCTGATTTAATTGATATTCAACATTTTTGATTTTCCTCTACAACATTATCTACAATCAACTATCCAATTTTTCTTGTATTTTTCCCCACTTTCCTGCATTTTTGTTTGACCTCTATTGCCTTCCCATCCTAGTGTTCACCCTAGTAAAGCACCTAAGTGGAGGTATAGGTGATTATATGAGGTCACAAGGTAGTGTCATGCATTACAGAAGTATAATGGGGAGTGAAGTGTGGAGAATATGGTAGGTTAATATGGCATTTAATACTGGTTATTACTTGCCATGCAAACCTATTATTGTATGTGGAAGAACCAAATTGCTCTTGCTGTATGATGATTTTATATTCAAAAAATTATATTGACCATCCAAAAGTCATTGAGCGCTTAGTCACTGATGTTCGATAAAACTGTTATTCATCAACGAAGGCTTCAAATATCATCATTCTTTTTTGATAATTCTTAATTCCATACCCTCATTTATCTCCATTCACACTAAATGACAAAATCATCGACTTTATTCTCTTTGCTCAAAATGGTAGTAGCGAGGTGCCCAATGCTAATAATGGATTGTAGTACCAGCAAGGGCTTGGCCAGCCACCACCCTTATCAAATACATCTGCTTTTAAGGTACAGAAGTCATAAGTGTGTACATTATCATTTTCCATTGCCATTTTTCTTCCCTAATTCTTGTAAAATATATTGTGCCTGTCTGATGTTATATATGATGCTAAAACTCCTGTATATTATCTTATATTCAATTTCTACTTGTATTCTGTGTACTATATAGCCTATGATTTGTAGTTGATAAAAGAGTAGACTTTGCACCATAATTATTATCAGAAAAATCATTAAAAATCATTTCTCAATTATTCTGTCTAAATTGGCAGAAATATTCTATTAACAACTATTTCACTTATCTCCCAGCTCTTGATCTTGTCATACTCTACCCTATCCTTACTCTGCCCTACCTTACCCTTCTGTAGGGGATTCTTTTAATTGTTAAATAACTAGGTAGTTCAGAGCACAAAAACATTTGAAAAGACTAAAGTACAAAAAAACATGAGCCTCTCAATTTGTACAATTAATACTTGCTTAATTAGCATGTGTTTTGTAAATCAATCTGGCTTGATATATTCAAATATTCTCTAATAGGCCTTTCTGCACCCTTCTAGTAGTTCAGAATAACTATTAATGCTCCCATTATCCTTAATACAACCTCTATTGTTTACCACTAAAAGTTTGGCCTAAAATTCAAACTTTGCTTTCCAAATAATCGGGCTGCAGCCAGATTCAAGCTCAGAGCCAAGTTACTGGTTTCTCCCTAGAAATAGCCAAATATTAGCCAGAGACACCTCCTGTCTCATTCAAATATTAGAGTAAGACACTAGACTGTGCCTGCACTGTCTCTACCCTCAATCACATGCCAAAAACTGGTCTACAATCCCCATCTATTGCTAAATAAAGAGTATTACCTTTGAAACTGTTGAATAACTATATGCCTATTTTCTCAAATATAAAACCCCACAAATATTTCTTTTCTATTTTTCATATTTGTTCTATTTCGGTTTTTCTATTAACAATGTAAAAGGATTTGTAAAGGGATTTATAAAAGAGCAGAGAAGAAGGAAAAAGGAAAGGATAGTTACTGAGTTAAACAGCTGACCGCTGTTCCATATATAGGTTTATAGGACGGCTACTTGATTTCAAAGTTGCCCACAGATAGGGGAGGATATATGCACATGGATACTGAATGATGGACAAAAAGCTACTGCAACATTTCAGTCAGCTGAACAACTAGGAGTGGAAAGTTATCAAATGGGACTTAGATATCAGGAAGGATAGGGGAGATGAACGAAGGATTGACTGCGGTTGTATGGACTGGAAAGAGATTATCGGTTGACGAAGATAGATGAACAGGGATCCAAAGACATGATGCGAGTGTAATTTGGCTTGACAGAAGGACGGGGACATTATGATGGATGATGTTACACAACATGGGTAGAAGTTGAGGGAACAGGAGAACTACTTACAGCAAAAACAACAAATGACCAACAAGTGGCTGAACAGTCCCAAAATAGATGGAGGATGAAAATTAAGTCAATATTAGAACTAATGAACAGGCAGTCAACTGGGGGTTTATATACATATAGACTACCTTGTATTTTCTACTCCCCAGTCTAAAGACAAGGGGAGGGAAGAATACAAGGGACAAATGGAAAGTGAAAGAACAAGGGGAGCAAGGTATACAAGAACCCTTAAGACACCCACTGTGGAGGCAGAATCATAGAACTTGTCAAGTGTTGGAAGTGCTAAAGATGTGGGTGGGGAGCAGCCAAGTCCTGCAGGCCAAAAGTAGTGGCTTTGGCTTCAACATACTCGTGCATTGTGTCCTACTTTCCATGTGTGCCACCAATTTGGAACAGAAGGGAAACTCAGAGAGTCATTTTCTAAGAGATGCATGACTTAGCTAGTTTCTAATAAGAGAATTTTAGTAAATTATAACAGTGTTCTGAATATTATGAATATGAAGATTGATAAAAGGTAATTTCCAAGGCTTTGATAGATTTTGTCTATTTGTGTGCTGTATTCCCCAGTGGTAAATGACAAGTAAATGTGACTTAATATGAAGTCGGCTCTAGTGGTTTCAGTTAGGGCTATAGAGTTATTTAATAGACTGATCTTTGACAAAGGCATTGGAGATTTTTTATTACTGTAACTATCTGCTAAGACACAGCTATTTGTACATCCTTCATCAGTGTAATTAATAAATAAGTTCCCATATTTGGAACTGCCTTTGAACAATATGACTTCTAGAGAATACTACACTCTTGCAGCTGTTCACATCTGTAGTCCCCCTATGACCGTAAGTTTGTTCTTCATTTGTTATTCCTTTTGTACTGAATGGTTCTACAATCAAGATTTTAATTAGATGAGCTGAGCTATAATCTCTGCAATTCATCTTTCTGCATTATTGGCCCTTTCTGCCACTGCCTGCCTTTCCACTTCTGCCTTATCAGCTCTCTTTGCCTCTGCCTGCCTTGTCACTGCCTCTGCCTGCCTTGCTGCTTCTGTCTGATCAGCTCTCTCTGCCTCTGCCTGCCTTGCTGCTTCTACCTAATCAGCTCTCTCTGCCTCTGCCTGCCTTTCTGCTTCTGCCTGATCAGCTCATGCTGCTTCTGCCTGCCTTGCCTCTGCCTCTACCTGCCTTTTAGCTAATCTCTCAGTCTTTGAAATTTCCTATTACACCAAATGAAACATGAGCATACAATCAACTGTTCAATAAGGCATAAACTTACCTGCTTCTTGTGTTTGAGAACTTTTTCTTGGCGCTCCTCATCACCTGTCCACACCTTGTTCTAATACTCCATAAGCTCTGTCTTTTCTTGTCTTCTATCTATCTTGGCCAAGTTTACCATGTCAGTTCTCCTGAAATGACCATGCTTTAGAGAGACCCTGGTGTTGTGCACTTGTTCAGTGATGCCGCCCTTGGTGGTGCCATCCTTTGTGCAGATGTTCTTGGCCAACTCCATTATAATGAAAGCAAACCAATAACATTGGTAGGATAAAAGGATGTAGATTGGAAAGCGGTCATGCACTGTATGAATGATGGCCGCTAGCTGCTGCATGGATAGACCTTTTTCTGTAATAGTGTATTTGGCCAGACAATGACTAGCATGTTTGAGGGCAAAGACAAAAGTTTTACTCATGTTGGTGGAGAAATAAATGAGAGCCCTGGTAGAGGAATGAAAGCCATTGAAGGAGGAGTGGGAGCTTTGAGATTTGGTGCTGCTTGACAAATTAAATTTCATCTTTGCTACAGTTGTTGTCAGGATATGAGAGGCATTCCAGCACTTAACTGATGTACTCTTATTCTTCCTGGGTTGGTCGCCTTCTATCGAGGTTGATTGATCTTGTGCCTCGGCTTGATCAGTTTCCTTCCTCTGGCCTGAATTCTGTTCAGCAAGCATATAAGTTGAACGACGAGGCAGTTCTCCATCCTCCTCCACAAAAAATACTAGGAATTCGTGAAAAGGCTTATCCACTTTTTTTTGCGCCATTCAACACTCTTAACATACACATTATCAGTGTTAAGAATTTGACCCTGATTCAGAATGTGTTCAGCAGTTACACAATGAGGAGTGGTAGTCATAGTGTTTCGGAACAGGAACAATAGGTCTTTAGGATTGGGTGCCATAAAGAGGATACGAGTGATGTGAAAGACAAAGTACTGGGTTTGCTAAAGCAATGAAGAGAACATTGTGAAGTGTTGAAACGAGGGGCGGGAGGAACGGGGAGAAAGGGGCGAGAACAGGGATGGAACGGCAAGAGAGAGAGCCGGAGAGAGGTACACACGGACAGGACGGCCGAAGAACATAGAATGATAAAAACGGACAGTTAGTAAAAGCCAATAAACAAATCACCGATACAACTCACGACATGACATGACTCGAAATGGACAAATGACATAACAAACACATATGGAGCCGGAGGAGCGAAAGAGGTACAGGGACAGGATTAGAAGGCGAGCGGTGAGAGGGTAAAGCAGGATTAGTGGAGGGAAAGTTGAAGATAGACAAAGGAAAGGACTTACACTATAGAGAATGACACATGGCTGCACCGGAGCGTACATACGCGACACCTGAGGAGAAGAGATAACGAGATGAGAAGAGATACCGATTGAAATAGGATCCAGGGTTAGGTACTCACCAAGGACAGTAAAGATTTCGTAGCACAGCATACTTCAGTACGAGAGCGCAGTCGATGATGTGGGAGGGAGATCACAAAGCAGGGCGGCGACCCTGCATCCGGAACTAGAACGCCGCCACTAGATTAGGAAGGAATTACTTCATAGTACTATAGCTTACTCACGTATAAAACTAGATAGAGACGAACAGATACATCAGTCTTTTTAGCCTCACTAGTCCCTCAATCGAATGGAAAGCTCGACACTTGCATGCACAATTGAAGCTTTAACTTGCGTATATTTCAGTTATCTCAACAAGGCCCCGGACGCGACGGGATCACATCTTTAGGTGTAGTAAACTATACCTACAGTATTTCTTCACCTATGTCTCTACATGACAAGCATTCTATAGGCTTCTGTTCTCATATCGCCGACTATGCACCACCTTCCCGGATCAGCGCCTAAGGACCCTCAATATGGTTTGGCCATATAACCGTATACACGAAGTTACTACAGAATATAAACAAGATAAAAAAATACAAAACAAATACCAGATAAAATATGCCAAGTAACCAGTCCATCCCCCGAGCTTTTAAATAATATGAAGGGATTTGTAGGTGTGAACATGAGGCTGGAGCCAATAAAAGTCTGTCTGGTTCAATGCGGACGAGAGACATCCTGCTTGTCTAGCTATGAAGTACGAGACTTAAATCTAGACTAGAGTCTGAAGACACTCATATGACATTGTTACAGATGACCGGAGTTTGAAGCAACCAAAACCACACTACTAGGGTGGTTTAAGTGTTAACTACACTATCTAAAGCACAATGTCTAACTTTCAGGTGACCTATGGAATGTCTTTGTATGCATATCTGATATGCAGATGGTTTGTGGTTCTTTAATGCTAGGTTCTGAATGTCCCCTTTCGAAGTCTCAGAAGGCAGTTGTCTCTCACAACTCTCTCCAAGTCTCTATTAGAACTCCTATTTTAGCTGACTCATGTGGGTCATGTGACTCATTATGACTCAGAAGGCATGAGTCACTGGATAAGACCTTGGTGTTAAAGATACTGTATAACACTTCAGTCAAGCACTGTTTGAAGTGAATTGAGATAAAGAAGAGTTTCAAACCCTACTGTAGTATAACTCTGGAAATAATTTAATATTTCTACCTTGGTTACAAACTGTGTAATAACTTTAGCAAGATAATATAATGAGTAAGTGATACATTTTTAGCAGTAATGGATGAGACTATCAAAGTCTGTAGGTTCAGGATATGTACTTAAAGGTCCAGTGATATTCTAATAAAAGGGAATGTGCTTAGAGAAAAGAGGAAGTAAGTAGACTAAACAGTTTACCCAGTCAATGCACTCTAAATAAGGGTAAGGCTGAGGCAGAAATTACAGTGAAGTAATCTCAAGAGATACAAGAGTCTTTAATCAGGACAATCAACTGAATAGAAACCCTGTCAAGTACCAAAAATGCTCACATTACATGGTCTGAGTACTAATGCAAAAGTACTGACTTCATGATGCTAGCAGGATATTGGCTAAGTCCAGTAGACCAAATGGGAGTGACTGGCTTCAATGTACTTGTGCATTGTGTCGTATTTTCCATGTGTGCCACTGATTTCAGAGAGAAGAAGAACTTGAGAGGATGCTGAGAGTGTCGGCCCAAGTAAGGACTTCAGACAGGAGGATATGGGGGTTGCAGAGTCAATATTCAGACTGAAGAATTATCTACATCCATATGCTACTTATATAGGTTAAGAACTGGAGGTGGAACAGGGTAGTGTAAGGTATGAAAAAGGGATAAGGCATGAAAAGTGTGTGGAAGCATTGTGCACAATAATTAAGAATATAATAATGGACATAACCAAAAATAGAGCAATAGAAATATGACCAAACATAAAACAATAGGATCATGACTGAAATAAAACAATAGAAATATCCTGAGGTAAAATGGAATAGGGTATAAAAAATAAGCAGGGTGGGAATGATGGATGATGAATAAAGGAAAATGTGAATGGTGAATGTACTGAGCTGAGACTGACATACTAAGTGGCTTGTGAATGACTTGGTCACCTGTGCATGGAATTAGACATTTAGCATTCAGCTGGTATGACTGAGTGAACTGATGCTTGGTAACATGTACTTAACAAACCTGTTTTGGAACTGTTGATGATTTAACCCGAGAAGTGTGATAAAACTTTGGTGTGATAAAAGCCTGGTCAAGTTCTCTGACAAGACAATAGCAAGTGAATGCCAGTCCATGTTGTTGTCCAAAAAGAATTGTTTAGAGGGGGCCTTGGCAGGTGCCTTGTCAATTATGTGTAGGAATAATATTTTATGAGCGTAAACTATTAGTTCTACCCTTGCCTAGGATTATTTCCACTTGATGTTCTGTATAATCTGGGTTTAGTTCTTTTACTATGTTTTTGCATACCTTTTCTGTTATAGCCAAGAACCTTCCACTTCAGTAGAAGGGTGAGCTTCACTCTTCGGAATGAACCTTGGTTTTGCCAATTGGTCTTTGGACATCTTGACAGAAAGGGTGGCAACTGGTCTTTGGACCAATGTACCTAAGTTGGTCTTTGGACCGACTTATATAAGAGTGCTTGCTGCACTAGATAATCTGGTAGATTAAAGATAAGAGTAAGATTGATTTTATGCTACAGAACTAGTCTCTATATATACTAATTCTAAGCTGATTATGTAACTCCCTGATAAGGCAAGACTTTCCTGAAATTAGTGGAAGTGTGTGGAAAGGAATGGAAAGTCCTGGAAGCCTGTAGAAGTTACGAGTCACCCTATGAGTTGCTAAATGAGTCACTAACGAGTCATATTCCCACGGCTGGTAGTCTTGTGACTGGTCAAGTCACGAAATATTAATAGTAAGTGAGCCGTGCTTCTGGGCTGACCTTGTTTGTAATAGTTATTACATAAACCCAGGAATTTGTTGTACAATGTAGTCTTGAGAACTTGAGCCAGTAGTTTGGTGCCAATTTCCATGTGTAATTGTTTGGCACCTGGCTGTGGGTCCTTGTGGGTCCAAATGGAAAATAAGCGAAAAATATAAGTGTTTTTTGGAGGTTTTCCTTGGGCTTGAAGAGCTTTGATGATTTAAGAGTTAATTACTTGTAGGTAATTCACTCTTAAATGGCCAGCCAAAGCATTATAATATTTTTTTGGTAGTCCAGATGAGACTGATTTAAGTTGGATTATTCCTTGGAGGAGAGGTGTCAAGATTCGGTGACGCCGAGATATCGGTCAAGTCCTGCAAACCGTTACGGGGTGGCTAGGCTTCAACGTGCTCTTGCGTTGCGCCCCGCTCTTCCGTGTGTGTCACTAATTTGGAAAGCGAGAGGAACCTTGAGGGGATGCCGAGGGCGTCGGCTCGAGCGA
>QLPG01002543.1:1800-24789 GCA_003314385.1 Gomphus sp. MG54
AGACCGAACGAAAGAAGGATGAAACTGGACGACGTCTAACAACCATCTACGACATGACCGACCGACCTCCGGTTCGAGGGGGAGTTTTGGATATGATGTCGCCCCGAATGTCGGATTGAGTCCGTCATGACTATAAACTGAAGAACTCAACCCGAGTCCGTCATGACTATAAACTGAAGAACTCGACATGAGTCCGTCATGACTGTAAACTGAAGAACTCGACCTTTGAGTCCGTCATGACTATAAACTGAAGAACTCGACCTGAGTCCGTCACGACTATAAACTGATGAACTCGACTTGAGTCCGTCACGACTATAAACTGATGAAATGAACCTGAGTCCGTCATGACTATAAACTGATGAATTAAACTGGAGTCTGTTATGACTATAAACTGGACCTGTCGAGTTTGAGTCCGCTATGACTTTAAACTGGACCTGAGTCCGCTA
This sequence comes from Gomphus sp. MG54, assembly GCA_003314385.1. Classification (NCBI taxonomy): domain Eukaryota; kingdom Fungi; phylum Basidiomycota; class Agaricomycetes; order Gomphales; family Gomphaceae; genus Gomphus; species Gomphus sp. MG54. Next base: position 2,247 of record QLPG01002543.1, read on the forward strand.
TGACTTTAAACTGGACCGGAGTCCACTATGACTTTAAACTGGATCCAAGTCTGCTAAGACTTTAAACCGAGCATGACCTTCATGGGCAGTGATATGGACAATTCATTGGATCACTTAGAACAACACCTGCCGGTTTGGACTCAGGGGGAGTGCTCAGAATTTGGTGTTCAGCCTGAACATATCTCTCCTTTATCTCTGTGCTTGCACAACCTTGCTTACCTATTCCAACCCTTCTACACCACCATGGCCTCTCAGTACCATCAAAAATTCAGCTGCACCTGAAGTTGCAACAGGTTATCCGCCACTTACATTTTTCAATTGCTAGAAGATCAGCTGACCCATCAAGCTATTGGAGATGGAACAGATGATTTGGACTGAGGGGGAGTGTTAAGGATTTGATATTCAGCCCAAACATCTTTTCTCTTGATCTCTGCAACTAGGACTTGATGGTATTGGAGAGAGGGTATGGAGTCTATTCATTATTATCTCTGATATCTGCCTTTGATAGGAGTTTGAATTTGCCATTGTATTTTGCAGTTGTGTGACTCTGTGACCTCAGCTCTTTTCCAAGAGACTGAGGTATGAGTTCAAGTTTATTCTTATATTTCATACAATTGTTGACAATTCTTTTAGATAGTATTTCAGGTAGCTAAATACTTCTAATATGAGCTCTTTTCCAAGAGACTGAGATAGTATTTCAGTCCTTATATTTAACAGTACCAGGAGCCTGCCCACAGGTATCAGAGGTTGCATACCTTTGGACCCAATTGAGGGATAAGGTATACTGAGAGCTAAATACAGGCAGAGGGTATATATGTTATAGCCTCACTAGCAAGGGATCCTAAGTTTTCCTCTTAAGATTTTCCCCCTTGCTAGGTAAGGCTCTCTTTCTTGTTATATATAGTACTATTATAACACTTAGAATTTTCCCCTTGCTAGGATTGTGTGACATTCTATGGATGCTACTGGGATTGCCCTTATACTAAGAGTTACTAAGTTCTCCTGTTCTGTCTACATTTCCCTCATGGTTTTTTTCACTCACAGTTTAAAATTCTCCTTCTGATAGTTACAATATACTAATACCATCCAAATACTAATTAGTTACACTTTATGTTTCCATGCTTTCCCAGCCTATGATCCTTATTCTTATTTAGTATTTAAGTGAGTCATTTTCATGTATGTTACCTCAGTATCAACGTACAATTAACCAAGCCTTGGTTCACTCAGTCATACTAGCCAAACATTTACCATATAATTTTGCATACAAGATATCAAGCCAAAACACTCACAAGTCACCTAGTACATTGGTCTTGGCTTGGTACACTCATTACATCCATTCAGTTTATCATACTTCTTATTTCATATCATTTCATTTATTCTCTATATTTGTTTCACTTCACTTTGGTATGCTTCAGTTATATACAGTTATATATGACCATTCTCTATATCTTGTCTCCATGTCTCTTTATTTTACTTATATTTCTTATGCTACCCTGTTCCATATTATGATCATTCTTCTCCATCTCTTTTGACTATAAAAGTAGTGCATTATCTTGTATGTATTCTCTGTTCTAAATATCAACTAAGATCTCCTACATTATCATCTACTCTAAGTCTTTTATCCACATTTGTTACCAACAATCTTGGTCCTCTCCTGAATGCCTTCCAAAATCTAGTAGCACTAGAGAAAGGAGGGCAGAATGCATGTCTGTTGAAGCCAAGCCATGTCCACTTAGCTCATTGGACTGAGCCAAACCTGTCTATATTGTGTTCATGGGTGTTATTGCATTGGTGCCTGAGATCACACAGCATCAGCCCTTAACACTCAGTTTAGAAATTGACATAAGCTACCTAAGCTATTCTATATCTTAGTAGCTATGCTCTGCCCTTTGGATGGAAGGCATAGCAAGGTGGCTTTGATGCAAAGGTGGCTACCAGGCCACTTATGCAAGGGGGGAAGCCCTGTAGCTGCCTATGCAAGGGAAGCAATCTTTGTAAATGTTAAATATACATTACCAAGCTTCGGTTCACTCAGTTGTACCAGCCAACTGTCTACCATATAATCCTACACTCAAGTGACCAAATCAAATATCCACCAGTCACTAGTACATCAGTCTCAGCTTGGTACACTTGTTCATACATCCAGTCCATTACATCATTTATTCTACATCATCTGATTTATTCTTTTTTGTTTACTTTGCTTTGCTTCAGTATGTTTTGCTTATGTCTAGTCATATATGTCTACTGTCAGGGGATAGCCCATTCCACATTCCCTCCAATTTCTCTGGAGGTATCTCACAGAGAGAACTAGGCAGAGGAAATCCAAAGTTTATATAATTACTATCTAAATACATAGGGGGCTCTCACCTAGGCAGGGAAAATCCAAAGAGGAATGTCTAAGGATTCTACTGCTAGTGAGCCCCACCTCATATACCCTTTATGTAAGTGGTCTGTGCACTAGCTTACAAATTTATACATTGGAGTCAAATAGAGCCAATTCCCTGGTACTAAGTCTGCAGCTCAGGTGCTTATTCTGAACCCTAATCATCTGTACTAAGTTCATTCTGGTTTTCTACCTGGTAGTCCTCAAACTTCTATCCTTTGGAATACTTGTCAGTGCCTTGACTGTCTATTGCACAGGGGTCACAGGTGTTACAATAGTCACAGATGGTGTGGAGATAGTGGTGATGGTGGATGTTGTAGGGGTTGTGAAGGTCTAGTGGTTAATGGAGCTTGTGGATGTAGTCTGGATGAGAGTTTAGGTATCCTCTTTTGCCTTCAGACTCTGGTCTTCTAATCTCAGAATTGAAGCAAAGTTTAAAATAGGACTTTGGACTTGGATCAGGCTTTGGAAAGGGTTGTCCCCTGACAAATAGCTTAGCCTAGGTACCTGTTAGACAGAGCGAGGGATCAAACCAAATATTGGCACTGATTCAAACTAAAACTTTGGCACCTTTGGCACCTCTGAGACCTCTAGGTAGCAGAGGACACATCCTTGGAGGGAGGGTGCAAAGAGTGAAATGAGAGGGTAAGGGACTAGGGACTAAACAGGTAGTCTTGGCAAGGGAAGGCTTGAGATATGTTTTCTCAAGTCCAAACAGGGCATTGGTGGCTCTATCAGACACCAAACTGAAGGCCTAAAGCCTCAGCCAAAGTACCAGGAGTTTGGCCTGGGAATCCAGATTTACATATCTCTAGACCCAACCAAAGGGTAAGGTACAGTATACAGAAGAAGCATATGGGCAGGTAGGTATATAGAGTATAGGACTCACTAGAAAGAGACCCAGGATTTCCTCTTAGGAATTTCCCCCTTTGCTAGGTGAGACCCCTTTCCTGATGTACATACTCCAGTAACCAATACTTAGGAATTTTCCCCTTTGCTAGCATTATGTGAAAGTCCACAAGTGCTACAGAAATTGCCCTTACATCCACTCCCTATATCTTATCTCCATATCTCTTTATTTTAGTTTACATTTCTTATGCTACCCTGTTCTATATTATGGTCAACAATCTCCATCACTTGAATATATAGGTAGTACATCATCTTGTATGTATTCTCTGTTCAGAATATTGACTAAGATATGTATATGCCTACTGTCAGGCTTCAGGAATTCTGTCAAGCTGTCAAGTTTTAGTAATGCTGAAGTTGCGGGTGGGTAACGGCCAAGTCCTGCAGGTCAGAAGTAGTGGCTTTGGCTTCAACGTACTCGTGTATTGCACCCTACTTGCCATGCATGCCACCAATTTGGGACAGAGCAAGTACTTGGGGGGTGCCAAAGTGCTGGCCCAAGTAGAGGACTTACAGAAGAAGGAGGGGACAAGGGGCCTAAGCCTAGTCAATACCCAGAATGAGGAAGTATATACCTGCATGCCCTACTTATATAGGTTTAAGAAGTGACATGTGGAATAAGGAATTTGGAACAATAAGGTATGCAAAGCATGTGGGAGTATTGTCCACAACAAGTAAAATTAGAATGAAGAAATGTAAATGGGGATAGAACAATAAAAAATAGAATAATAGGAATGTGGCCAAGGATAGGACAATAGGGAGTGCCCAATGATAAAACAATGGTTGTAGCCAAGGATAAAACAAGGACAGGAAGTCCTGAGGTGAGGCAGATTGAGGAATGAGGAATAGGCATGGTAGAATTCATAGATGGTGAATGGTGTAGAGTATGTAAGGGATAAGGACAAGGAATATGGGTGGTAGATGTGCCGAGCCAAGACTGGCATACCAAGTGACTTGCATGTGGTGTGGACACTTGGACATGGACATAGGATGACTGCTTGGTCAGCACTTCCGAATTACCGGGATCTTGGTATGTGTACTTGACACCTACTTCTAAGTCAGCATACATTTGGTACTAACAATCTTGGTCTTCTCCCAAACACCTTCTAAAATATAGTATCAGGGATAGAAGGGTGTAATGTAAGAACATTTTTTTTCCAATTTTTAGTCTTTTGAGACAGTGCCCTATGTAAGATGAGGTGCACATGGTGCTAGTTACAATTTAATTTCTGTCTGCCCTTTGCTTCTTGGTCTCTACTTGTGCTCCTTGGGAAAGGCTCTGGGCTTGTCTATGCCTGTGTGGACAGGGGGTGATGTTTTATATCTCTCCTATGCCACTTTCTGCTATCCTTCTTAGTTCCTGCCCTCACCTGTCTCCCCCATTAGAGTCATATCACCATATACAGTATTTCTTTGAACCTCCCTGTGTCCTGAATGTATCTGAATAGGGGCTTCATTGCCTTTGGCCTGGCCAGCAACACTTTTGTTGAGTTTGCTCCTCTGCATAAATATTTGGTTAACTCTTCCCTGAGTTTCACATAGCTTGGGCATCTAAATAGGTAGTGGTAGACCAATTCATCAGCTCTCTTATATGCAGGGCACTTTGGTGATGTTTCTTTGCCAATTTTTGCCAGGTTTTTTTTTAGTGCTATATGTCCTGTTCTAAGCTACATCAATAGCATGACATGTCTGTGTGGCATCTAAGCAGTGAGTCTGACAAAACTCTAGAAGGGGGTGATGTCAGGGGATAACCTATTCCATATACTGAACTGAGGTTGAATGGCTTAGCACAGGTACCCATTAAACAGACTGAGTGATAAAACCAAAACTTCAGCACCTTTGGCACCACTGAGACTTTTAGTTAGAAGAGGATACATCCCTGGAAGGATAGAGCAAAGAGTAGAACAAAAGAGCAGGGGACTGAGGGCTAAAGGGGCACATGGGCCAAGGAGAGAGAAGACTGCTTTCTCAAGTCCAAACAAGTCATCAGTGGCTCTATCAGGTATGGAACCAAGGCCTGAAACCTGGCCCAAGTACTGGGAATTTGGACTACTAGCATCCAGATTTATATATCTCTAGACCTAACTGAAGGGTAAGATATGTAGAAGAATCACAGCATAGGCAGAGGGTATATAGAGTACAAGGCTCACTAGCAAGGGACCCAGGATTTCCTCTTAGGAAAATTTCCCTTTGCTACATGAGATCCCTCTCCTTATGCACATAATCCAGTAACTAATACTTAGGAATTTCCTATTAGGGGACAGACTCCTGCTCCCTGAGGGTCATTATTTTCCCTATACATTTTCTATCTTCCTCTCCCTATTAATTCCTTAGTTCCCTCACCTGTCTGTATTTCACTGACTGTGACATGACTTGATCATGTCACAATGACTAGCTATATAGTTGGTTGCTTATGTAAGGGATCATCACCTTATTCTCTTTTAAATCTATGCACTCATATCATATTTAGTTTATCTTTTCTATATATATTTACTTTTGGTTCCCCTTACCAGTGTCTGATTAGCTTTTGTAGATAGGTTCTGGATTAGAATCATTAGGTCAGGCCTAGGGAGAAGGCCAGGGCTGGGTGGTGTTCCACTGGTTCTAGCTTCTAGCAGTTACTAGGATCAGTACTCGAGTAGGTTGCCCTAACATTTCCCTCTTTGCTAGCACTGTGTAATGGCCCACAAGTACTACAGAGGTTGCCCTTACACTGCCCTTACTTCATCCTATCTGTCAAGTACACATACCGAGACCCATTAATTTGGCAGTACTGACCAAGCAGCCATCCTATGTCCATGTCCAAGTGTCCACGCCACATGCATATCACTTGGTACACTGGTCCTGGCTTGGCACATCTACCACCCACATTCCTTGCCATTACCCCTTGCATACTCTACACCACTCATCATCCATTAATCCTACCATGCCTACCCCTCATCCTTCGATCTTCCTCACCTCAGGACTTCCTGTCTTTGTTTTATCTTTGGTTGCAACCATTGTTTTATAGTCAGGCACTCCCTATTGTTCTATCCTTGGTCACATTTCTATCATCCTATCTTTTATTGTTCTATTTCCGTTTGCATCCCTTTATTCTAATTTTACTGGTTGTGAACAATACCCATATGCTCTGCATACCTTGTTGTCTCATATTCCTTATTCCACATGTTGCTTCTTAAACCTATATAAGTAGGGCATGCATGTACATATTTCCTCATTCTGGGTATCAACTAGGCTTAGGCCCCTCTACCTTCTCCTCCTCTGTTAAGTCTTCTACTTGGGCTGGCATCATTGGCATCCTCCTGAGTACCCTGTCTGTTGCAAATCAGTGGCATGTACAGAAGAGTAGGGCATAACACATGAGTACATTGAAGCTAAAGCCACTACTCCTAGCCTGTAGGACTTGGCCATTCCCATCCGACATCTTAGCATTCCCAAAGCTTGATACTATCCTACCCTACCCTACCTTATCCAATCCTATCTTACCCTTACCTTATCTTAGCCTAGCCTACCCTTACCTTATCTTAGCCTACCCTACCCTTACCTTATCTTAGCCTACCCTACCCTTACCTTATCTTACCCTTCCCTACCCTTATCTTATCTTCCCTTATCCTATCCTTATCTTACTATATTCTACCCTTACCCTACCCTATCATATTCTATTCTAACCTTACCTTCTCCTACCCTTTCCTACCCTATCTTACCCTCTCTTACCTTTACTTTATCCTATCATCCTTACCTTACTCTATTGTGATTAGCATGAGCAAAAATACATTATGTGCACTATCCTTTTGAAAGTTCACATTCCTTTTGATAATTAAGCCTACAAAACTATCAAAATAACAATAACAATGCCTATAGATAATTTCCAATTTTCCCACATTTATTCGATAAACTGGAGACATATATATTTACTCAAAGTCATCAATTTATACTGATTTCATTGATATTCAACATTTTCAATTTTCCTCAACAACATTATCTACAATTGACTATCCAATTTTTCTTGTATTTTTCCCCACTTTCTTGCATTTTTGTTTGACCTCTATTGCCTTCCCATCCTAGTGTTCACCCTAGTAAAGCACCTAAGTGGAGGTATAGGTGATTATATGAGGTCACAAGGTAGTGTCATGCATTACAGAAGTATAATGGGGAGTGAAGTGTGGAGAATATGGTAGGTTAATATGGCATTTAATACTGGTTATTACTTGTCATGCAAACCTATTATTGCATGTGGAAGAACCAAATTGCTCTTGCTGCATGATGATTTTATATTCAACAAATTATATTGACCGTCCAAAAGTCATTAAGCGCTTAGTCACTGATGTTCGATAAAACTGTTATTCATCAACGAAGGCTTCAAATATCATCATTCTTTTATGACAATTCTTAATTCCATACCCTCATTTATCTCCATTCACACTAAATGACAAAATCATCGACTTTATTCTCTTTGCTCAAAATGGTAGTAGCGAGGTGCCCAATGCTACTCACGGATTGTAGGACTAGCAAGGGCTTGGCCAGCCATTACCCTTATCAAACACATCTGCTTTTAAGGTACAGAAGTCATAAGTGTGTACATTATCGTTTTCCATTGCCATTTTTCTCCCCTAATTCTTGTAAAATATGTTGTGCCTGTCTGATGTCATATATGATGCTAAAACTCCTGTATATTGTCTTATATTCAATTTCTACTTGTATTCTGTGTACTATATAGCCTATGATTTGTAGTTGATAAAAGAGTAGACCTTCCACCATAATTATTATCAGGAAAATCATTAAGAAATCATTTCTCAATTATTCTGTCTAAATTGGCAGAAATATTCTATTAATAACTATTTCACTTATCTCCCAGCTCTTGATCTTGTCATACTCTACTCTATCCTTACTCTACCCTACCTTACCCTTCTGTAGGGGATTCCTTTAATTGTTAAATAACTAGGTAGTTAAAAGCACAAAAACATTTGAAAAGACTAAAGTACAAAAAAACATGAGCCTCTCAATTTGTACAATTAATACTTGCTTAATTAGCATGTGTTTTGTAAATCAATCTGGCTTGATATATTCAAATATTCTCTAATAGGCCTTTCTGCACCCTTCTAGTGGTTCAGAATAACTATTAATGCTCCCATTATCCTTAATACAACCTCTATTGTTTACCACTAAAGGTGTGGCCTAAAATTCAAACTTTGCTTTCCAAATAATTGGGCTGCAGCCAGATTCAAGCTCAGTGCCAAGTTACTGGTTTCTCCCTAGAAATAGCCAAATATTAGCCAGAGACACCTCCTGTCTCATTCAAATATTAGAGTAAGACACTAGACTATGCCTGCACTGTCTCTACCCTCAATCACATGCCAAAAACTGGTCTACAATCCCCATCTACTGCTAAATACAGAGTATTACCTTTGAAACTGTTGAATAACTATATGCTTATTTTCTCAAATATAACAAAAGTAGTGGCTTTGGCTTTAACGTGCTTGTGCATTGCACCCTACTTTCCATGTGTGCCACCAATTTGGAACAGAAGGGAAACTCAGAGAGTCATTTTCTAAGAGATGTATGACTTAGCTAGTTCCTAATAAGAGAATTTTAGTAAATTATAACAGTGTTCTGAATGTTATGAATATGAAGATTGATCAAAGGTAATCCCCAAGGCTTTGATAGATTTTGTCTATTTGTGTGCTGTATTCCACAGTGGTAAATGACAAGTAAATGTGACTTAATATGAAGTCAGCTCTAGTGGTTTCAGTTAGGGCCATAGAGTTATTTAATAGACTGATCTTTGACAAAGGCATTGGAGATTTTTTGCTACTGTAACTACCTGCTAAGATGCAGCTATTTGTACATCCTTCATCAGTGTAATTAATAAATAAGTTCCCATATTTGGAACTGCCTTTGAACAATATGACTCCTAGAGAATACTGCGCTCTTGCAGCTGTTCACATCTGTAGTCCCCCTATGACCGTAAGTTTGCCCTTCATTTGTTATTCCTTTTGTATTGAATGGTTCTACAATCAAGATTTTAATTAGATGAGCTGAGCCATAATCTCTGCAATTTGTCTTTCTGAATTATTGGCCCTTTCTGCCGCTGCCTGCCTTTCCGCTTCTGCCTTATCAGCTCTCTCTGCCTCTGCCTGCCTTTTCACTGCCTCTGCCTCTGCCTGCCTTGTTACTGCCTCTGCCTGCCTTGTTACTGCCTCTGCCTGCCTTGTTACTGCCTCTGCCTACCTTGCTGCTTCTGTCTAATCAGCTCTCTCTGCCTCTGCCTGCCTTGCTGCTTCTACCTAATCAGCTCTCTCTGCCTCTGCCTGCCTTTCTGCTTCTGCCTGATCAGCTCATGCTGCTTCTGCCTGCCTTGCCTCTGCCCCTACCTGCCTTGCCACTTCTGCCTTATCAGCTCTCTCTGTCTCTTGGTCAGCCCTTTTAGCTAATCTCTCAGTCTTTGCAATTTCCTATTACACCAAATGAAACATGAGCATACAATCAACTATTCAATAAGGCATAAACTTACCTGCTTCTTGTGTTTGAGAACTTTTTCTCAGCACTCCTCGACACCTGTCCACACCTTGTTATAATACTCCATAAGCTCTGTCTTTTCTTGTCTTCTATCTATCTTGGCCAAGTTTACCATGTCAGTTCCCCTGAAATGACTATGCTTTAGAGAGACCCTGGTGTTGTGCACTTATTCAGTGATGCTGCCCTTGGTGGTGCCATCCTTTGTGCAGATGTTCTCGGCCAACTCCGTTATAATGAAAGCAAACCAATAACATTGGTAGGACAAAAGGACATAGATTGGAAAGCGGTCATGCACTGTATGAATGATGGCTGCTAGCTGCTGCATGGATAGACCTGTTTCTGTAATAGTGTATTTGGCCAGACAATGACTAGTGTGTTTGAGGGCAAAGACAAAAGTTTTACTTGTGTTGGTGGAGAAATAAACGAGATCCCTGGTAGGGGAATGGAAGCCATTGAAGGAGGAGTGGGAGCTTTGAGATTTGGTGCTGCTTGACAAATTAAACTTCAGCTACAGTTGTTGTCAGGATATGAGAGGCATTCCAGTACTTAACTGACATACTCTTATTCTTCCCAGGTTGGTCACCTTCTATCGAGGTTGATTGATCTTGTGCCTCAGCTTGATCAGTCTCCTTCCTCTGGCCTGAATTCTGTTCGGCAAGCATATAAGTTGAACGACAAGGCAGTTCTCCATCCTCCTCCACAAAAAATACTAGGAATTCGTGAAAAGGCTTATCCACTTTTTTGCCCCATTCAACACTCTTAACGTACACATTATCAGCGTTAAGAATTTGACCCTGATTCAGGATGTGTTCAGCAGTTACACAATGAGGAGTGGTAGTCATAGCATTTTGGAACAGGAATGATAGGTCTTCAGGATTGGGTACCATGAAGAGGATACGAGTGATGCGAAAGACAAAGTACTAGGTTTGCTAAAGCAATGAAGAGAACATTGTGAAGCGTTTTGTAGGTGTAAACATGAGGCTGGAGCCAATAAAAGTCTGTCTTGTTCAATGCTGATAAGAGACATCCCGCTTGTCTAGCTATGAAGTACGAGACTTAAATCTAGACTAGAGTCTGAAGACACTCATACGACATTGTTACGGATGACTGGAGTTTGAAGCAACCAAAACCACACTACTAGGGTGGTTTAAGTGTTAACTACACTATCTAAAGCACAATATCTAACTTTCAGGTGACCTATGCAATGTCTTTGTATGCATCTCTGATATGCAGATGGTTTGTGGTCCTTTAATGCTAGGTTCTGAATGTCCCCTTTCAAAGTCTCAGAAGGCAGTTGTCTCTCACAACTCTCTCCAAGTCTCTATTAGAACTCCTATTTTAGCTGACTCATATGGGTCATGTGACTGATTATGACTCAGAAGGCATGAGTCACTGGACAAGACCTTGGTGTTAAAGATACTGTATAACACTTCAGTCAAGCACTGTTTGAAGTGAATTGAGATAAAGAAGAGTTTCAAACCCTGCTACAGTATAACTCTGGAAATAATTTAATATTTCTACCTTGGTCACAAACTGTGTACTAACTTTAGCAAGTTAATATAATGAGTAAGTGATACATTTTTTAGCAGTAATGGATGAGACTATCAAAGTCTGTAGGTTTAGGATATGTACTTAAAGGTCCAGTGATATTCTAATAAAAGGGAATGTGCTTAGAGAAAAGAGGAAGTAAGTGGACTGAACAGTTTACCCAGTCAATGCACTCTAAATGAGGGTAAGGCTGAGGCAGAAATTACAGTGAAGTAATTCCAAGAAATAAAAGAGTCTTTAATCAGGAAAATCAACAGAATAGAAACCCTGTCAAGTACCAAAAATGCCGACATTACATGGGCTGAGTACTAATGCAAAAGTACTGACTTCATGCTGCTGGCAGGGTATTGGCCAAGTTCAGTAGACCAAATGGGAGTGACTGGCTTCAATGTACTCATGCATTGTGTCTTATTTTCCATGTGTGCCACTGATTTCAGAGAGAAGAAGAACTTGGGAGGATGCTGAGAGTGTTGGCCCAAGTAAGGACTTCAGACAGGAGGATATGGGGGTTGCAGAGTCAATATTCAGACTGAAGAATTATCTACATCCACATGCTACTTATATAGTTTAAGAACTGGAGGTAGAACAGGGTAGTGTAAGGTATGAAAAAGAGATAAGGTATAAAAAGTGTGTGGAAGCATTGTCCACAATAATTAAGAATAGAACAATGGACATAACCAAAAATAGAGCAATAAAAATATAACCAAACATAAAACAATAGGATCATGACTGAAATAAAACAATAGAAATATTATGAGGTAAAATAGAATAGGGTATAAAAGAATAAGCAGGATGGGAATGATGGATGATGAATAAAGGAAAATGTGAATGGTGAATGTACTGAGCTGAGACTGATGTACTAAGTGGCTTGTGAATGACTTGGTCACCTGTGCATGGAATTAGACATTTAGCATTCAGTGGGTATGACTGAGTGAACTGATGATGTACTTAACAAACCCCCAGGGATAGAATACAATTGAATGGGACAATCAACAGAATAATCTCACTCTGTAGACTCAGTTTACTAAGCAGGGTAATCAACTACATAGGCTGAATCCAAAATCCTAATATATCATGACCTCACCAAAGTTATCTCCACTGCTATTTCTGCTTGAAGCACATGGCCACCTTTTCCTCTTCAGGTAGTTATATTTCCCATATTCAGTACCCCTGCTCTTCCACCTTTCCTTAGCCATCACTTTTCTGTCACCTATCTTCAGCCCTCCAATTAGAAACCATCCTCTCTGATCAGACATCACACCTTCAATTCACTGGTCTGAACCTTGCTCACCTAACCATGCTCTTCTGTTAAGTGCACTTTCATTTCCATTCACTTATTGCATCTATCTGTCTCAACCCTGTTTCTCATTTCCTGATATAGAAGTACATCAAGATCCTGCTCAGATCCCATCTAGATCCTGCAGCAGCTTTATCACCAAGTTCACTTTGGCCCCTTGTACTTTCAATCCCCTTGTTCTTTCAATCAGGGATCTCCTCCCCATTAGTAGTTCCCCTTGTTCTCAATGACTAATATTTGAAATTCATACTTAGTATATAATACATATGTAAATTAGTTATTCAGTAGTCAAAAAATTGACTAAGATTTGACTAAGAAGAGTAATCTCACTCAGCTCTACAACCTCAGACCCTGAAGTTAGAGATACAATAAGATCTAGAAGGCACAGCACATAAGCTGAAGCCAAGCCCTACTCCAAACTTCATAAACTTTGGCCGTTTTCCATTGTTTTATTCTCATCCGCTCTCTCATTATTTTATTCTCGCTTATATTTCTTATTCTATTCTTGATCACTGTGGACAATACCTCCACATGACTCTTCATACCTTATTGTTCTCCATTCCTTACGCCACCCTGTTCCACATCTTGCTTCTTAATCTATATAAGTAGTGGATGTATGTAGATAATTCCTCACTCTGAGTATTGACTTGGTTTGCATCCCCTTACCCACCCTTCTTCTGTCAAAGGTCCTTCACTTGGGCTGACATTCTTGGTATCTCCCCAGGTCTCTCTTCTGTCCAAAACAGTGGCATGCACAGAACAGCAGGGTGTAATGCACAAGCACATTGAAGCCTAGCCACCCCAAATGGTCTGCAGGACTTGACCGACTCCTCGGCCTTACCTAGCCATAACACAGTATTAATATATGTGAAATAATAAAATACCAGAAAATCAGTGGTATTAATATTATGTTAACCTATTAGCAGGACTATCAACTGCTGACTAAGAGTTACTGAGACAGTATCAAGCTGACAAGTAGAAGCAGATAGGATGAATTGATTACTTCAAAGGAGATAAGAAGTTCTCCTTTTATACTAATTTACAAGTTGATTAGTAAGATAGTATGCTAAAATAACACCTTCCTAATAAGGCAAGTTTTCCAGAATCTGGTGGTCTGTGCACAGAAAGTCATGGAAGGTGCTGGAACTTTGTAATCTATTGTGAGATACTTTCCTTATTTAGTATTAAAATGGGCATTTTAGACCAGATTTTAGCATGTGATTAAGGGCAGAGGCAGTGCAGGGTCTGTTTAGTATCTTATCCTAATATCTGCATGAGACAGGGAGTGTCTCAGACTAATATTTATATGTTTTTGTTGGGGAATCCTCATTAGTTGATAGATGAAATATATTAAAAACAGTATGAAAAGACTAAACCACAAAAACATCAAAGTCTTCTAGTGTAACACCACCTTTCTTCAATATAGTAGCATTGATTTGCTAATAACCCTAGTGGTCCTGTTCAAATCTTCTTCCTCAAGGCCTTTTCAACCTTCCTGGTGCTCTATAATCCTCCCTACTACTCCTATTATCCCTAATTCAATTTCTATTAATTGCCACCAAAGGTTTGGCCTGAAATTCAACCTCCGCTCTCCAGATAATTAGGCTGCAACCAGATTCAAGCCCAGAGCCAAGTTGCTGCTTTCTCCATAGACACATACTAAATATTAGCCTGAGACAACCCTGTCTTATACAAATATAATGGTGAGACACTAGAGTGTCTGAGCACTGCCTCTTCCCCTGATCACATGCTAAAATCTGGTCTACCAAGCCTATTTAATGACTAAATAGGAAAAGTAGCTCAAAAGTGATCCAGGAACTTCTACAAAGTTCCAGCACCTTCCATGACCTTCTGTACACAGACCACCAGATTCTGGAAGACTTTCCCTTTTAGGAAGGTGTTAGTTTAGATGCTTAGCTTACTAATCAGCCTGTAGATTAGTATAAAAAGAGGCCTTCCTACCCTCATAATCAATTCATATTATCCTGCTCCTCACACCTGTAAGCTTGATATTGTGTCTCAGTACTCTGTATCAGCAGTGGATAGTCACACTACTAGGATTACCTAATATTAATACCATTGATTATCCTGTGTTAGTGTTTTGGATTCAGCCTAAGTAGGGAATGGCATTGGTCACCCATGGGTCAAATGTGGGTGACCTATACCTACACCTAAGGACACCTGACCCAATGACCCATGCAGATTGGCTAACCTATGCCATTCCCTAAGCCTAAGTAGTTGATTGTCCTGCTTAGTAAACTGCTTCTACAGAGTGTGATTGTTCTGTTGATTATTCTGTTGATTATCCAGTTCAATTGTATTCTATCCCTGGGGGTTTCTAATCAGTTGATTGTCCTGATTAAAGACTCTTTTGTCTCTTGAGATTACTTCACTATAATTTCTGCCTTGGCCTCACCCTCATTTTAGAGTGCATTGACTTAGGTAATCCATTCAGTCCACTTTCTTCCTCTTTCCTCTAAGCACATTCCCTTTCATTGGAGTATCACTAGACCCCTAAGTGTCCTGAACCTACAGAATTTTATAGTCGCATTCATTGCTGCTAAAAATACATCACTCACTTATCGTATTAGCTTGCTAGACTTTTTACACAGTTTGTAACCAAGGTATAAATATTAAATTATTTCTGGAGTTGTGCTGCAGCAGGGTTTGAAACTCTTCTTTGTCTCACTTCACTTCACATAGTGCTTGACTGAAGTGTTATATCTTTAACACCAAGGTCTTGTCCAGGTTCTAAATCATTGGTGGACACTCTAGGAATCACTTAGCAGTGTTTAGAGTGTAGAATCTTTTTACAATTGCTGAGTTAACCACTCTCATAATCCAGATCCACTTGCCATGCCAGGGCAAGTTGCTGGTAGCAGTGAAATTGGTTATTACATTGAGCCATACAAGTATCAGATGTTGTAAGAAGCATTTTCCCATCTTGCAGTAGACTGTAAAAAAATGTGCAACAAGTGAATATTGATCCACCCACATTTGCCTTTAGATTAGGCTACAGACTCTTTATGAAGAGCTAAATACCTAGAAGTCATTTGCATTACCTTATAAGAGAATGTAGAAAACTTCCTAGCATTCCATTGGGGTGTAGTTGCTAAAGCCAAAGGGGCATGGGAACCTGCTAAAGAAGATTTTATTTTAATAGCTTTTCTGAATCCATCAGAAATGATGTCTGATGCTGACCCTGAAGTTTTTCAGATGTACTACATTGTTGCCTATAGAACTTTAGATAGAAAGTTGGCTATAGATCTGCACTTTATGGAAGCTAAAGTCCAAACTTTTTCTGAGTCTCATGCTTCAGAGTATGATTACACCTTCACAATTGTCTACAATTATACTGGATGGTAGTAGTGGAAATGGTAGTGACTATACTCTAGACAGGGAGGATGGTCATAAAAGTAGGAAATTAGCAATTGATTATAATATCAATTCAAGCAAGCTTGAAGCTTACTTTGACTTATCCTGCCCATTTTCATTTCACTGCTCCTTCAATTGAAGAAGCCAATGCAGATGTTTCTTATGAAGATATGTATTATAAAGCTCTTTAGGAATCTAATGAGGATTTAGACCTGGAACCAGCTTATGTTAGCTCTCTGACTTCAACTGAAGAAGAATCTAAACCTGTTCAGGAAGATTCTTAGAACCTCTTCAGTCCCCTGAAGCATATTGTCAGTTCTCTAAACCAGCCATGAGTCTTCTAGAAAGAATATCTAGACTTGTGGGATCCAAGAACTCAGGGTTGAATATCATCTAATCCTACTCTGGCAGAGTTTAAACCCAAAACCCACCAAGAAAAGAGAAGATTGATGCATGATTCCAAATATGTTGCTATTTTCTTAAGATACTCTAAATTTACTAGTTAGGAACCTAATTCCTTGATTAATCTCAAGAGACTTATATCCAGACCTGTGGACTGTGCATTCTTGGAATCTTCTACAATAACTGCCAATTTTTAAATGGGAGAATATAGAAAGAATCCACAAGTTCTTGTGGCAGATTCTGGATCAGATATCTCCTTGATCTCTCAAAAAGCACCTAGTGCTATGGATAATCCTCCTAGGATTAAGACTGGCCAGAAGATTAACTTGGTACAAGTTACTGGCACTTCAAAAGTTATAGGATATATCACTATGCCCTTATACTTTTGTACGAAATGAGGAACTTTTGACAGTGGTTCAGGGAATTAACTGGACAATCTAAATATTTATACTCCTCAGTGAATGTCAACCGCTGTGATTTTTATTTAAATATACCTAAATATTTATACTACAGTGAAAATAAAGGAATGAGCTATAATATTACACTAAATGTTACATTAGGCTCACCTCCTCAGTGAATGTCAACCACTGAGGAGGAGTGCATACATGGGTGGTGTTCACCTACACATATGTTTGAGCGAGCCTCTAAGCACTAGCTTGGTGAGGGGCCAAGTTGCTGGTCCTTTCCTAGGGACCCAGCCATGCATGTCATGTTGAGTGAAAGCAAATCAATGCGTGTATGTGACTAATATATATAGAAAAATAGAAATAACTTGTCCGATTTTTGAGATAAAAATAAAGTAAAATCAGGGAAATTTTAAAGATGAATTGCACCCAGGTTGACATAAAAATTGCCAAAAAATAAGGAAATATTGTGATAGATGTTTACAGGGGTAGAGTATATATATGCACCCTACAACTTTGACACAGACTCAGGCCCAGTGTATTTGAGATTGAAGCCTATGTTGTCAAGGGCATGACCAGGCCTATCATCTTAGGGAATGACTTTGCTGACCAATATTCAATTTTTCTAATCAGAGAAGGACATGATCATTATCTAATATTTGAGAGCTTCGGTAGAAAAACCAGAATTGAAAACTCAGTCAGTACTCCCTTGTAGGATGAAAATGGACATGCATTCAAAGTCATGGTGCTTCCTGAACTAGCTTCTTTGACATCTAAATTCAAAGCTCATATACATCTTAAGAAGCCTAGAAAGAAGTAGAGAGCTAGAATCACTAATTAGAGCTCTCACCCAGTGATGATTCTATCACTCTCATTCTAGTATCCATATATTTTCCTAGAAACAGTAATGAAGTATATGCTAAAAAGATACTCCACTCTAATAGAGGTCCAGAAGATTTCTATAGGATTACTGACTCATTAATATCTTATGATAATCCAAGGCTTCATGTGTGTACCTTTTCCAAACAACCCATTACCATCTATCAGGGACCTGTATTAGGCCATACTAGAAATCCTTCTAATTTGCTTGATAGATCTGTAAAAAAAATGGGCCAGGAGCAACTTGACTCTTACAGTACATATGCTACTCTTATTAGAGCTCTTGCTCAATAAAATATAGAGACTAGCAATACTTCTGCATCAGTTGCTTTGGAAAGTAAGGGAGAAACAGTTCAAAGAGGTTCCAAAGCTCAAGAACTCTCTAAGGAAGAAATTCCTAAGTCCAAACTGTTAGAAGAACTTGATTTCTCCCCTGAAAACAGTGAATCTAATAGAAAAGCACTCCAGGAGGTTGTTCTTTCTAAAAGCATTTGGTCTTGACAGCAGACTTGGTAATTATAATACAAAGTTTAAAATTAAATTAAGACCTAGAACTAAGGAAATTTCACTTTTAACTTATAATGCTTCCCTTGTTGGGAATAGTAATGGTACTATGGTAATTACAGTACTATAGCTGAGTTCTAATTGATAAGCACCTGTGTGGATGCTTGCTATGCCCCACTAGTATGAGTCTAGTGCAGTCCTGCTATGCCATCTGTATGAGTCTATGTTTCAGTTTTTCAACATATCATTCCTTTACTCTAATGTGCTTAACATCCCCTACTCATTTGCAAGATAATTATTCTCTGACAGAAGATCTTTAGAGAATTGGTCAGATGGAGGTGATATACCAAGTGAGTCTGTAGCTTGGTGACCACTACTATATGCTGAAAAATTATCTGGTTCTTTTAATGTCCCCCCTAAACAAAAGTAGAAACAAACCCATTTTAGACAAAATATTGTTTTGAAAAAAAAAGATAATGCACATCTTTGAGAGTTATATTTATTTCTTTGGTGATTTTTTCGTGAAATTGCCTTAATTCACGGACTTCCAGAAGACCCATTCTAAATCCATTGCTCTATAAAGGCAAACCCCCTATCTCGTTCCTCTACCAAGCAATTGTAATCCAAATGTATCAAATGCTGCTTGCAGGGACACCTTGAACCAGAATTACCATATGTACAAGGAGATAGGCTGCAATATGTCAAACCCTTTTCTTTTTGTAACTAACAAATTATATTTGATTCTCCTAACATACTTGTATACAATCTACCCACAAGACCCATATCATACGGCTCTGTTGGTGAGATATGAATGTGGATGCCTTGCTTCTGTTACAACCAAAATACCATGCTCTGATTTACTTGGTGGTACCAACCGACCAACCCTTACCCATATCATCCCTCACAGTGTGCGGTCTCGGCTCGGTACACTTGGTTTATCATCTGGATCATTATCATTACCCCACCCTCCTATTCTTTATTATTCTTCCACTCCCTGTCCTTCCCCTTACCTGTTTACCCTTGGGACATTCACTATTTATTGCCACTCACTTGCGGTCTTATTGTTTTATATTCAGCCACCCCCTATTATTCTATTCTTTCCCACAATCTTACTCATTTATTATCGGTCATATTTCATTGTCTTACTCTCATATTGTTCTATTCTAGATCACTGTAGACAATACCTCCACATGGTCTTCATACCTTATTCTTTTCTCCATGTCTTATGCCACCCTTATTCTACATTCCGCCTCTCAGCCTATATAAGTAGCGAATGCATGTACATAGTTCCTCAGTCTGAGTATTAACTAGGTTTACGCCTTCCTGCTCTCCTCCTTCTGTTCAGAAGTCCCTACTTGGGCTGACACCTTGGGCATCCTCTTAAGAATCTTTTCCATTACAAGTTAGTGGCATGCACAGGAGGCAGGGCACAATGCACGAGTATGTTGAAGCCAAGCCACCCCAACTGGCCTGTAGGACTTGGCCGGTTCTAACCATATCTTTGGTAGTACCGAGGCCTGACAGCTTCTGAGATAAGTACAATACGATGAGGAGATTATTCTGTAGGTCTGGAACATGTAAGAATCGAGTGAATTTAACAGCTCTCATCACCTTCCCAGATATAATTGGTTTGAACACCACATTGCCTACACCTTTAGAATAAACTACAGTGTTATCTACAAGACAAATGGAGACTCGTAGCAGCATGCAGTTGCAGAGCCAGTGGTGGTGAGGTGTCATATGAGATGTGGCCCCTGTGTCTGAATTCTATGAGTGAGTGTTTGGTGATGGGGCAGAGTGTGGAGAAACAAGACGACTTGGGTTTCCAGTGAACTCTGTCACAGAAGATATGTTGGCAGCTGCTGTGGCTTCAGGCCTTGGTGATGGAGCCAAAATGGTGTTTGCATTGGTATTGTCTCCATGAAGGTGCTTTGGTTTTCATGCATCAACCTTTGTAGCACTGTATTTTCTGCATTGGGCCTGAGTATGGCCTTTATATCTGCAGAAGTTACAGGCAAGATTAACTGTCAGGGAATTAGATCTAACGGCAAGTGCAGTATTTGGTATACCATCGGTTGGATTACCAGGGCGGCACTCGTGGTTAAGCTGTTTGTTTCTGAATGCCTCATGAATTGTCGCATGGTCAAGGTTGTCGATGAGCATGAGTGATGAGACAAACGAGGAGTATTCCTCAGGAAGTGCATAGATTAGAGCCATGGAGTGGAGCTCATTATCCAGGTTATCAAGTGTGAACCCAGAGGGGCAGAGATCCTTGATAGCTCTGATCTTTTCAGTGACTCAGGCTATTAGACTTTCAAGGCTTTGAGTCTCATGTTTTCAAACTGAGAAGAGGTCATCATATGTGTTGAAATGCATGCCAGGTCTCTTTGACTGATTGCCATGCTCTAGCAGTTCCCACATTTGTTTTGGGTCATCAAGGACTCCAATGAGGTGATGCTTCTGGTCATCTTCACTTGCAAGGTAGATCTCACCTGCTGCTTTGTCTACCTTCTCTAGCCACCACTGATAGGCATCTTCATCAGTAACATTGGGTCAGATCACATCCCCACCCACTATCCTCCACCACCCTTGCTTTCAACCCAGGCCACCATCTGGTCTCTCCAAGAGGCATAGTTCCAGTTGTTCAGTTTTGCAAAAGCAGGGGTTGAGTTAGACATGTGAGATAGAAGACAGTGTGGGTATAGTTTTTGAGTTTTGGGGGTTCCATAGAAGTTGATTTGATCCGGTAAAAGTTGATTTAAGATCACTAGGGCATGGGGCCTATAACCTGTTGAAATACTAAGGTTACATTGATGCAGTCTGGCCTAGTGCCTCAATAAAAGCGAATAATCTAGAGTTCGAAGTAAGCGACCAAGGACCATTAACTTCGAACTCAGCTGACTGTACAGTGTGAGCACAAATGGTAACAAATAAACGAGATAAAATAGGGTTGTGAGTTATTCTTTTAACACAAACGACGCGCCTGACCATGCCTGCCGTGTGGACAATGTGCGCCATACGTGTGTTGACGGGAATGTGGCGCGCATGGCGTGCGCGACGCGTCGAGGATCGAGGACCCAAAAACACCTTATTGGCCTTACGTAATCGACATTGAAATATAAATATGTTCTAGGGGGTCAATCTAAAACCGATTTTCCATACGGCAATTCAAGGAAGGAAGGTTGCTTCCTTAATTTAGCACTTAATGGCCTTGGGACACCTTTAATTTTATGTATGGGTGGCTCTGCCAGTGAATCAGCACTTAAACGCGTTAGGACTGTATTTCTAAGTCTAAATTAAGTCAGCACCCTGTCTTAACACCTTAACACATTTAGGTGCCTTGATGACAAGCTTAAGACCGGTTAAGTGGTTTTGGTTTTGATAATGGGCGAATGAGGTTGCGCGTGAACGACGCTCGCAACTCGAAGATGATGGGTATCGGTACATGGCGACGGGTACAGGGCGACGATGTCCTTTCTGAATGATGATTTAGAAAATCAACACTAACTCTTAAAAAACACAGGGATAGGTGGTACCTGATATTGGTCGAGGGAAAGGCGCGTGCTCCACCACGGGGGATAAAAGTAGTAAATGCATCGCAGTAAATTTAAACTAACTCTTAAAAGACAGTCAGATAGGTGGTACCTGACATAAGGTCCAGGGAAAAGGCGCGTGCTCCACCACGGGGATAAAGTAGTTAGTAAATGCATCACGGGAAAGTAACACTAACTCTTAAAAGACAGACAGGTAGGTGGTACCTGACATAGGTCGAGGGAAAGGCGCGTGCTTCACCACGGGGATAAAAGTAGTAAATGCATCACGGTAAATGTGATTCTCGAGCCCGGGGAAGGAGGAAGGATTCGATTACTACTAGTAGCGCCGCAGGTTTCTCCTAGACAGAGGCACCATATTTGACATATTTGATATCAGTTATAGCATGACTGATTGACTCGCATGATGATTATACTTACTCTATCGCGACGCCAATCGTCGTTTATAATATTAATTTTTCTGATGCGGGGGCCGTCCAGAATAAGATCGGATTTTCGATCTCGATCGGTGATATTGCCGTCAGATCAAGAAGAAGAAAAACCCCCGTGTAAATCCAACCCAGGGAAAGGGAGGGGAAGGGGGTATAAGTGTAAAATCACCTCGATGAACGACAATATTGCAGTACAACCAGATTGGTTTGACCGAATGGAATGACACAGACAGTTAGATCACGAACGACAAGAATCCTAAGAGATATTACAAAAATTAACCACCTCAAAATCATGGCAAAACAATCTTGGCCATCGAATTTGAATTTGAGATGCGTTCATCGGATGT
>QLPG01002548.1:0-16208 GCA_003314385.1 Gomphus sp. MG54
ATATTTGTTGCCAAGGAGGGGAATCTGTAGCCAGACACCCAAGCCATTTATAACGACTTCAGGTAGTGTGGGGTTGAGTGCTATACTCAAAGCACTAAACCCCCCCTTCCCAATACCCCCCAGAGGAGGCTGGGTTGCTGCCCTGCACCAATACATGCTAGGGTGCTTGACCAGGTTATTTCAGACGGGTTGGATCCCGTACAGCTTTTTAGGCAGATTTGAGAGGCAGATTGCTCTGCACCCCAGTCGCCCAGTTGCTTTTCCCTGAGGGCTTTTGCAGTTTGGGACTTGTGGCCAGTTGACCTGTGTTTTCTGCTTTCTTGCCCGGTTGAGTTTCACCCCACCTTGGGGTGGCTGCTGTTGGAGCCTTTGTCCTTTTTTCTCATCCCGGTTGAGTTTCACCCCACCTTAGGGAGGCTGCTGTTGGGGCTTTGTTCTTCTCATTCACAGTCACCTATTTCTAGGTTCCCTTCATTTATTTTTATTGTCCTGTCCTTTTTTACCCATTGTTTTTTACAGATTGTTATTCCTGTTTGCCTTTTGTCTATGTCTTTGTTTTTCTTTGCTCTTGTATAGTTTCTTTCCATCATGTTCTTCATTTCCATTTTCCATCTTTTTTCTGCTTGTTCTTTTCCTATTTCTTTTTCTCCTATTACTCTTTCATTTCTTATTTTCCATAGTAGCCATACTGTTTCGGTTACCATGTTTATGTACTTTAGTGTTGTTGCGTTTGATTTGTATTTTCCGTTCGCTTTTAATCCTCCTAGGCCTCTCACTATTTCTATTGTTGAAGGTACCCAGGTGTCTTCCCTTTTTGTGGTTTTTTTCCATAGCTTTTTGGCTTTTTCCCATATTTCATTTCCTCCTTCTTTGTTGCATTCAAATAAGATGTGTTTCATTGTTTCTATTTCTCCACATTGCTTGCATCTGGCTCTTTCCTTGTATCCTGGTATGTTTAACCAGTATTTTCCTATCTTTATTCTTTCATGTATTAGTTTCCATAGGAAGTCACTCATGTTTCTTCTTATTGTGTTTCTTTTTAAGCCTTCCCATATTCTTTCCTCTTTCATTTTCATCTTGAACTTTTCGTCCATTTCTTTTTTTGTATCTTCTATGTTTTTTCTGGTTACTTTAGATCCTGCTTTTCTCTTTTTACTTCTCATTATGAGTGCATATGCTAATTTCTGGGTCATTTTTGACAGTCTGGCTCCTTCCAGCTTATATTTCTCCAGGGTTTTGACCTCCTTTTTGTGGGTTTCTATTTCAAGTGCCTCTTCGGCCTTTTCTCTTGCTTTATTCATCCCTTCTATCTCCTCGTCTGTTAAGGGTAGTTTCAGTATCGTTGTTTCCCCTCTGGTGTCTAACTCATATTTCGTTTTTAGAAATATTTCTTTCTCTTTTTCTTTTCCTAACCAGTTTTCATCTTCCCATATTTTCATGTTTTCTGTCAATAGTTTGGGGGCCGTCCCCATTTCTGTTACTATTGTCAGCTTGTCCCCTTTGGGTATTTCTTTTGCGGTTTTCATTATTGCCCAGATTTCGGCGTCTGGTTGCTTTTCGGGATTCTGTAACCTTTGCTTAGGGTGTCTTTGTTGGGTGCAAACTTGCATCTCACCCCTGAGAGACCAATCTCAATATATTGTATTTATATATCGATTTTGGTATCATTCTGTGCGCTTTTAAGTTCTTAATTTTTCACACTTTTATTTGTATTTTTACCCTCATTATTGAGGGAGTTATTCATGTTTTACTATGTATGATACTTACGGGCACTTGTCCACGCACAACGCGACTAGCGTGGCCAGCTCCCTGGATTGGGAACCGGCAGCCTGGCTCAAACCTTCGATAGGGTCAAGGGCCGGTTGCAGGGTATATGCGGGTGAGACACAACCCGCACAAAGCCTCCCTCCTCAGTTATTGACTATACTGAGGAGGTGAGTTGTATAATATATTGTACAAGCCTTTAAGGCTAATTTTCTTCTTATTCTTTTGTAAGATAAATTAAATAGGTATATTTTTCCGAATATACACTTAGTTATTGACTATACTGAGGAGATAAATTAAATAGCTGCCTAAAGAATTCTTCAATCCTACTGTAACTTGCTCATAATCTCATCAGTCTTTTTCGGGGCAGTATATTCCCACTCCGGCCTTTGCTTCTTTTGATTCGTTGTTTCTGCTTGTTGCTATTGTGTACACTTTCCACTCTTTTCCCGTTTTCTTTGTTTTCCTCAGTATAGGTGGGTATTCTTTTGCATTGGTTTTATCCGTGAATATTCTTATTGCATCTTCTATATTTTCTCTTTCTGTTATGTCTGGGTTGTATAGATTTTCAGCTCCTGGGTTGAATTCTTTGTAGTCTTGTTTCCTCCTTTCTGTGTGGTCTAGGTTGTCGTTTCCTAGATCTTTACTTATATTCCATTTTCTTGGGAAGCCATCCCTTATTTCTTTTGCAAGTTCCACACATTGCCTTGTGGTTCTGCACTTTGGGTTTAGCTGTTTCTTTCTTATTTTTATCATTTCATCTAGGTCTTTCATTCTAGTTATTCCATGGTTTTTTCTTATGCACTTTTCTGCTTTCTTATTTTGTTTATATTTATTGGGGTTTACTGTTAAGTCCGCGTGTCAGGCGCTTAGCTAGTACTTCCGAAAGGGTTTTCCGGGTTAGTGCGAAGGTCCGTAGTGGGGCCGAAGACCGAGACGGAAGTCGGACGGACTACGGACGGGGACGGAGGCGCCGGGAACTTTAGGGTAGGTCGCGGAATAGTTCAATCCGGTCACTGAGGTGTTCGAGGTCGAAGGGACTTGGCTTCAACTTATGTGTTGCGCCCTCCTCGATCGTCTGTCCCTAATTTCGGAGAGGGTACAGGAGTTTACCGGAAATGAATCGGAAACTAGAGGGTAGACTAAGTCGATATTTGTACTAGCAAACAGTCCAGTCGACTGGAAGACTATATACATGCTATTGTCCTTGTACTATCTTTGCCGGTCATAAAACAAGGAGAAAGGAAATACAAGGGGTCAATAGGAAAGAAGAATAAGGGGGTAAGGTATGCGATGGTCCTGCGCGTCAGTTATCAAAGTATCGGAACCTTGACTTCGGAGACTTCGGAGGTTCGGAAACGCGGAACCTCGGAATATATGTCAGACATCCGGAAATCGGTTTATTCAGTCTTTGAGCAATTGGAAAAGTCCCGGAAAAGGTGTGGGTGGTTGTGGGGGTTGGTATGGGTTTAGTGAGAGTACGGGCCATAACATTTACTTTGTTCAGCCAAATTATCATTTCCCCTTTTATTTTCTCATCTGTTTTTCTTGCTTGTATTTTAACTTTGTATTTTTCCACTACTCTGATCATCTCTTTTATTTGATCAGGGAGTTTCGAGTGGTTTCCTTTTCTTGGATTCCAAGTTTGCTGGATCCAGCTTATTCTCGACTCTTCGTCAACTACTGGGACGGCTTTTTTGTTGACGTCCTCCTTTATTAGTTCGTCAGCTACCCATGTCCACGTTGGTCTTTCCTCTTTTTTTGCCAGGTATTTCTTTAGCCACATCACTTTGATGGCTTCATTTCTAATTTTAATGTCGGGGATGCTTAGACCCCCTTCTTTTCTGTCTGTTGTTGTGTCTTCTAATTTCATTAGGCCTTTTGGTCTTCCATCCCAGATAAAGTCTTTCATTCTCTGGGTCATTTCTTTTTCAATGTGTTTTGGCATTCCATTCACGGTTGCTAAGAACCATGCTTTGGAGGTCACCAATGCTTTTAGTATTAGTTCTTTGCCTCTGTAGGTGGGCCTTTTCTTTTCCCATTTTTCCATTATTTTTCTCTGGTCTTTCATCATCTTCGTCCATTTTTCATTAATGGATATTTTGTTTCCTACCCAAGCTCCTAGTGTTCTCATTGCCTCCCCGTCTTTTATCAATTTGATATATTTGGGGATTGTGTTATTCGTGTTTCCCATCTCTCTTTTTTTCAGTATTCTTGTTCTGTGTTCTTCTTTACCTATCGGTAGCGCTTGGTCTAGGCTTATGATTATTCCTTTTTTTTCCTTTTCTTCCGTATAGTGTGGCATCATTTGGGCCAGCATTATGTGGTCGTATAAGCTTCTACTGAGTATAAACCCTGCTTGGTCAGGGTGGATCAGGTCTCCTGCCACTTTTCCCAGTTTTACTGATAGTATTTTTGTCATTAATTTATAGTCGGTTTCTAGCATTGTTAGCGGTCCATAGTTTTCTATTCTTGTTCTTTCTTTTTTCTTGTAGAGGGGGTATATCACTCCCTTGTTAAAAGATTTTTCATCCACTCCATGTCTTTCTATATCATTGAAGACCATTTTTAGGATGTTTTTTATGTCCACTTTGGGGTCTTGTTTTCCACCTTCTCTGGTTTCCTCGCTTCTTTTGTATCTCATCCAGTATTTCCAGAATTCATATGTTATCCCCGAGGGCCTGGGGCATTTTCTGTTTTGTGAGTACTTTATTGCCTTCTCTATTTCGTGTTCTTCTATTTCCTCTGACAGGTTTTGTAGTTTGGTGTAGCAGATTAGATTTCTGTGAGGTTTTCCCGGGGTAGAATATTAAAGTATCGGCTCTATAAATAGGAGAATATTCTTGTGGATTTTCTGGCTATTTTATCGATATTTATTGTTAAGGAAGATATTGCTCTATAGCAATTCTACTGGGAGCTGAGTCCCGGGTTTGGCCTCCGCTTAGGCGCCGTTCCGGGAAACCGGCCTGGGCGCCAAAGCGCCGGTTTATGGAATTGTGGTCCTCCCACAAAGTAGAAATAATAGAGGGTGAAATGTAAAAATATTATTTAGTGTTGAGAACTTAACTCTCGGTCCAGGGATTGGTACGATGAGTTTCTGGGGTTTTCGTCCGAAATAGGAAAGTGCGATGTCCGGCGCTTAACCTTCGGTTCAGCGCGGAAGGGAGATTTGAGATTATCTCGAGATTCAGTGACAGTGGGGATGTAGAAAATTAACTTCTACTTGTCTATATTTTAGCTAGATACAACTGGGTACTTATAAGAAAAGAAGAGGCTATGTAACTATGAAAAATTATCGGGCTGTGACCGGAGGCCGTTCTGATACGGCCGGGTGCGTGATGGAACGTAGGTATGTGGGCAAGGAAAAAGATTTTGGGCCGTGCCCTGGAAAAAGATAGAAGAGTTATGAAAAGGAATCATATTAAGATTGCTTGCCCATCAGTGATTTTCCATCCATCACCCCTGAAGGGCTATTTGGGTTCTTGGGTCAGGTACCAGGCCAATCAGGTGGTATTCATCCAAAAGTGTCCCTAAAATCACGAAAATATTGCTGTAGGTTCCTTATGTTATCTGTAGGCCCTGTGATAAGTTGTATCCGGAGGGGAATAGAATTGGGGGAGTTATATGGGTTTTAGTGTGGAAATGAACAGAAATGTATATATAATTACTAAGAAAAAACCGTTGGTTCTAACAGGTTTTTCCTTTGTTCTTTGTTTAGTCTCTTTTTTAGTTTTCCAAGCATTTCCTCTATTTTTCCAGGTCTGTCTTCGGTCATTTCTGGTCATTTCTGTAGTCCCCTGTGGTATTCTGAGGCTATCTTGACCATTTCTCTTGTTTCTTTCGTTAGTTTTCTATCCTTGGTTTCCAGACCGTAGATTGTGTTGTCTGGTTTCTCCTCTTTGTTGAGGGAAAACCAGTACTTTGTGTTCATTTTGCCCTCATTGAGGTATCTTGCTTCTGCTGCCTTTCTTGCTTTTTCTAGTTTTTTAGCTTGTTTTTTGTGCTTCTCTTCTCTTAGTTCACTTAGTTTTTCTCTGAGTTTTCTTTTCTTTTCCTCATCAGTTTCTCTATTCAGTTCCTTTTCAGTTTTATTTAGTTCGGCTCTTTCTTCTCTTTCTTTCTTCTTTTTTGCCTTGATTGCCTTTTCTTCTGCCTCTTGGGCAATCTTTTTGATTTCCTCTTTAATTTCACTCCACTTCTTCTGTGGATTTTCTTTTTTTCTTGTTTCTTTTATGCCTTCCGAGTCTATTCCCAGCAGGTCTTCTGTATTTTGGTATCTTATCATCCATTCTTCAAAGGTTTCTAGTATGTCTCTGATTCTCATCATGGTTTTCCTCCATTCGAAGATTTCTGTTTTCAGTCTCCACATGCTTTCCCCACAGTATGGCAGGTTGTTCGCCATTATACTTGCGGTTACTAATGAGTGGTCACTTATTTCATAATTTGATGTTATTTCAGTGTCATAGACGAGTTTTGCTATTTCCTTGTCTACATATATTCTGTCTATTCTAGCTAGAGCCCCAGATCCTTTTTGCTCAAAGGTGTACTCTCTGCTTTTGGGGTTTTGTTCTCTCCAGATGTCTTTAATCTGGTTTTTATTTAACATTTCTTTAAATGCATTAACTACTTTTTCATCATCCTTGTGCATTGGGCTCCTGTCTAACTCGTTGGTTACACAGTTCATGTCTCCTAACACGCACAGGGTACCCTTTTTCATTTTCAGTATCTTCCTTTTTAACCTCAGGAAGAATTCCTCTTTTTCTTTGGTTTCATTGGGGGCATAGATGTTGACTAGTACTAGTTCTTGCTCTCTGCCCCATTTCAGGTTGAGTTTTGATGCTCTGTTTTTCACGATTATTTCATGCTCTATGCATTCCTCAATTTGGCTTTCTTTGATTATCCTGAGATTAATAGCAAACAATACACCGAGTTTGTTATGGTGTTTGTGTCAGGAGCCGGATACTGACGGACTTCGGTACTGCCGAAGGGTGTTGTCGAAAGGTCGGGCGGACTATGGCCAAGTCCTGCAGGCCAAGAGTAGTGGCGTTGGCTTCAACGTACTCGTGCGTTGCGCCCTACTTGCCGTGCGTGCCACTGTATTTGCAACAGACAGATACTCAGGGGGATGCTGAAGATGCCGGCCTGAGTCGAGGACTTAACAGAAGAGAAGAAGGTAGAATGGCCTAAGCCTAGTCGATACCCAGAATGAAGAAGTAAGTACATGCATGTCCTACTTATATAGGTTAAGAAGCGACATGTGGAATAAGGAATGTGGGACAACAAGGTATGCAGAGCAATGTGGTTGTTGTCCACAATGAACAAAATTAGAACAAGGAATGCAAAACGGGGATAAAACAATAAAAGGCAATATAATAGGATCGTGACTTGAAATGGAACAATAAGGAGTGGCCGGATATAAAACAATGGGGTCGCGTCCGAGGATAATACAAGGACGGGGAGTCCCGAGGTGAAATGAGCTGAGGAGTGCAGATGGCGAATGTGCCAAACCGAGACCGGCGTATCAAGCATTATGCATGCTGCGTGGATGCTTATACATGGGCGTAGGATGGTTGTTCGGTTGGCACTGGCGAATAATGGGACCTCGGCATGTGTACTTGACAGTTTGCCATTATTCAGTAATCTTATTCCGGGGTTTTTGTTTTCAATTTTCCTGGATTCCTCATCCATTGTTCTTGACTCTTAAATTGCCAGAACAGCAATCCTTGCAAGGTTCATCACTCTGGTAATTTTTCTCCACTTTGAGTGGTGGTCTTCATCGCTTTTACCTCTCGTATTCCAAGTTGCTATCTTCAGGCCTTGGTTTTTCTTGACCTTGACCTTCTTTCTCTCCTGGTCTTCCTTGCTGGTGTCCTTTTCGGGGTTTTCCTTTGTCTTGCGGGTTTTCCTGGCAATGAAGGGGTTTTCGTCCTCTTTGAGGGTTTCAATTTCTTCCGTGGGGGGGGTTTTATCCCTCTCTGGGGTGGTTTCGTTTTCTCTTGTGAGAATTTCAAGTTCTTCCATGGGAGTTCCTCTCCTAGTTTCATTTTCATTTTCATGGAGTGCTATACTCTCGTTTATGTTGGGCGCTACCTCTCTTTCCTTTTCGCCCCTTTCGTGGTTTACACCATTCATGGGGTTACTCTGGCAGGGGTGACTAGTGATGTCTGCTAGAGGTGCCTCTCCGTCTTTGCCACCCCTCTTTTCTTCCCTGCTTGAGTTGCTTGGCAGGACTTTACAGAATTCACTAGTCCTATGATTCGACACCAAGCCAGTTTTGAGACAACCTTTAGTTTTATAAAAATTTGATATTTGTGATTGTTTAGTAGCCAAGATATTTTTATCGATAGTCCCTTGGCTAGCCAGGCCTTGGGTCCATCGTTGTCCTTGTGAGGGCTTAAACCAAGGACTTGACTTTCGTCAAAGGTAGTTTCATTACCCCAGATCCTACCCACTCGGTCTATTAGGGTAACTACTCCTTGTTTCTGGTTTTCGATGTAATGGTGCAACCCGTTTTTTCCTACTTAGGGTAAACCCTAAAGTTATTACACTTAATACTTGTCCTTTCGGACGTTCTTTGGGCACCTATTCATGGGCGCCTGTTTTGTGCCTGCCCTTAAGTGCCTGCCCTTAAGTGGGAAAAGAAGATTTTCTTATTCTCTGCTTCAGAGAATTTTTCGAGCTTTTACTACAACTTTCGTTGGTTCAAGGCTCTGCTTGGTTTTGGCATCCAGTTGGCCTTCATGATTTCTCCCTGACAGGAACCACCCTAATTCTGGGGAAACCCTGAGGTTGCCACCCCTGGACCACTTTGAGGCCGATGCCTGGGACAACAAGCACTCCCCGCCAGGGGGTCTCTCAATATATTTTGTTTCTTTTTATATTGTTTTGTTTGGCTGAAAAGAAGTAAAGAAAGAAATAGAGTCATAAGGGAATAAAGGAACAAGTGAAACATGCCGGGATGTTTGGCAGATGCAGTCATGATAAATAAAGAAAGAGAGGGTAATTTTTGTAAGGTTGGAAATAGAGTGTCGGGAGGCTGGGAAAAGGGGAATTCAGGATGGAAGTAAGGATGGGATGATGTAGGGTCAGGATGGATGGGAATTAAGGTCGAGATGGAAATGGAATGGGGTAAATGGAAGGAAGTTTTGGGAGAGTGTCAAGTACACCTACCAAGTATCCGGTAACTTGGCAATAATGACTGACCAACCCTTACCCACCCACCAGTGACAAGTCTTCCATTACCAGTTCATGGCCCTAGCTTGGTACATTGGATGTATCATCTGGTTCACCCCTCTCATCCTACACCCTCCATCCATCACTATTCCCTCATTACCCATCCTTTCCCTTACCCATTTCCCCTAGAAACAATTGTTATGCATTTATTATTTGGTCACAGCCTATTGTTTTATCTGTGGCCATTTTCCATTGTTCTATTCTCATCCACTCTCTCATTATTCTATTCTCAGCTATATTTCATTATTCTATTCTCGCCTACATTTCCTATTCTATTCTTGATCACTGTGGACAATACCTCCACATGATTCTTCATACCTTATTGTTCTCCATTCTTTATGCCACCCTGTTCCACATCTTGGTTCTTAACCTATATAAGTAGCGGATGTATGTAGATAGTTCCTCACTCTGAATATCAACTTGGTTTGCATCCCCTTGTACACCCTTCTCCTGTCTAAAGTCCTTTACTTGGGCTGACACTCTTGGCATCCTCCTGGGCCTCTCTTCTGTCCAAATCAGTGTCATGCACAGAATAGCAGGGTGCAACACACGAGCATGTTGAAGCCTCCACCCCAACTAGTCTGCAGGACTTGACCGACTCCTGTCCACACTATTGACATTACTGAGACTTAATAGAGAGGGATGTCTTCAGGAGGGCAGAATGTGTAGTTCAAAGTTTATCTAGCCAGTTGCCACCCCCCTTTTTTAGGTAGGCATCCCATCCTCTAGTAAAGGTGTCAGTTTCTAGCTGAGAAGAATGGAAAAAGAGTGGTGAGATCATATAATACAAATATTCAGAGCACATGAAGTGAAATGGATGGGGACAGATGGAAGAGACCTTGGCCAAACATGTCAAATGGCACTGCTGACCAAGAGGTCCCAGCTAAAAAGCTTGCCAGCCATTCTGGTATACAAGCATACACAAGGCAGTTGTATTGACTAAGGCTATTGGCAGAGCTTCCAGCGATGGAACAGGATCCTGGGTGAGGCTTTTGGAGCAGTGGCAAGTGCCGACTGGACCGAGGCCATCGGGACACACCTAAAAGCATTAGTGGCATGACGGAACATAATACTGCCCAATACCCTGTTAATCAATGGATTATAGCAGGTGAGTGAGTTGTGACTGAATATTGCCAACTGATTGATCTAGTGACGTGACAGATGGATTGGTGGACTAGTTTTGTCCTAATGAAAGATCTAGTAGACATGTCTATATATTCAGTAATAACTGAATTAGCAGTACTGGATCAAAGAACTCTAAGGAAAATAAAATAAAGGCATAACTATGAATGGATGTGAAAGGCAACAAATTCCCACAGTGATGTGTTCTTCCAACTGGGCCAAAAGGCCACTATGTCATGTTATCTGCCATTAGTCTGTGGGCACTATTTATACAGCAACTTGTTACATGTATTCACCAACCATTGCAATGGTATGTAATAGTACCTTCCCCTTAGGTACCGAGCCCTCAAGGTACTACAGTGATGATATCTTAACAGGTTTTCCAGGCCTGTCTGTGGCTCCCCCCAAGTACTCTAATTACTGTTTGACATAGCAGACCCCCATGATGTCATGGACCATCATGTAAGCCAGGGTTCCTGGGGTCCAAGTGATTCCAATAACCCTCCAAATTATTGCGCACACAGGGATTTGAACCGCTTACCTTTGGTTAACCTGGCATACTGTAAAAGGCAACAAATTCCCACAGTGATGTGTTCTTCCAACTGGGTCAAAAGGCTACTATGCCAGGTTATTTGGCATTAATCTGTGGGCACTATTTAAACAGCAACTTGTTACATGTATTAACCAACCATTGCAATGGTATGTAACAATGGATGCTGATATGAAGCATGCAAGGCAGGTTTACCAAGAATTTAGTACCCAATCAGATGATGGAAAGTATTAAAAATGGATAAAGAGACATAGAAGCATTGATCTAAACCTCACTACTGGCACTGGCTGAGTCAATACAACTCTCAGTATGCTTAGAGGCTAATGGATGGCAGACTAGTTCTTGATTGCCATTGTTGAGTCCTCAGCATTAATGTCCGAGGCATCAGTTGCCTGGGGGATGGAGTCAGGAGTGGTATTCATATGGGCTTTGGTTGCTTTGGGGCAATCAGCAACCTTGTGATTACTGGCAGCACAGAGGAGACACAGGTTATTATCCATGTGTCTTTGTCATTCAGTTGGGAGGGCTTGCCATCCTTGCCAAGGGTTTTAGTGTACTTGGGTGGGTTGGGCTGAGGAGTTTTACTGTTCTTGCTCTTAGACATGTCCCTGCTGCTACTGTTATCATTGCTGTTATTTTGCTGGAAGTTGTCTGAAGTGGATCTGTTGCCAGGCTTGTCTGATTTCATATCTTTCTTTGGCTCATTACTGCCCTCTGCAGACTGCTCAGCCCTTCATTCCCAATATCTCATGTTGATCCTTTGAACACAATCTTGAAATTCATCGAGTGTATGGGGTTTGTCGAAGTAGATGAGACCATCCTTGATGCATTTCAGTAGTGCCATGTATGCCTTGCAGAGGAGAGCATTGTTGTTGTAGTTAACAAAAGCCGTGAGCCTATAAAATTCCACAAAAAACCTAGTGGCTTTATGGTTGTAATAGAACAATAAGGAATGGCTCGAATAAAACAATAGGGCCGTGAGTGAGTGGTAGGGAATAGTGAACGTCCCGTGGGTAAATGAGTGAGGGGGAAAGGAAGGGAGTGTGGGGATGACAAAGAATAGGGGTTGGGGAAAAGGATAATGAACCGGGTGATAAACTGGGTATACCAAACTGTAACCATACGCCGTGGAATGATGTGAATGGGGGTTGGTTGGTCGGTACTGCCGAGTAAGTCAAAGCACGATGCATGGTCATGACAGTATCCCCCCCCTAGCGGCTGAACCCATGAAGCCAATAGGTGGTGTGAGGTTCGCCGATAAGGATGAGGGCTGGGGGAGGCGACTGTGTTGGAGGGGGCCGTGGATAGAGGTGGGTGGTGAGGCCCCCTGGATGGAGTGGTGTTTTATCGTGCTTTTTTGGCAGCCCATTATGACGGCAGGCTTGTTGTCAGAATTCGGTGGATTGGTTTGGCTGACCCTGACGTAGGGTAGTGACCCCGTGTGAGTGGTTAGGCAGGGCCGATGAGTGGATGGCCGGAAACATGTTTCGACCCGGTTTTCAAGAAGGTTCGTGTGAGGGTGAAGTAGGGTGGAGGAAAAAATAGGATAGAAGAAAAGAGAGTATGTTTCGGGAAAGAAGAAAAAAAAGGGGAATAAGGACAAATATAGTAGATGAAGAGAAGAAGGGAAACAGTGGGGAAAAGGAGGCATGATGGGGGTCTTTTAGTTGGGTTCTAAATGCCATGGGCCTGGTTTATCGGGATAGGCAAGGTGGAATTCTGCTACGATCTTGGGGGCGTGATTTAGTTCGGTTGCTACTAACCAAGACGTTTCATCTTCAGTGCCTTTGTAACCAGTCCAGCGGACAAGGTAGAGCAAGGGGCAAGGCTTGCGTCTTCTGTTGAGCTTTGAGTCAAGGATCGTGGCAATTTCGTACTCGATTTCTCCATCGATTTCGACAGGGGGGGGTGGAGGCTGAACGCGTTCGGGTATGGTATTGGGGGTAGAAGGTTCAAGCATTGAAACATGGAAGACCGGGTGTACTGCCCTCATAGAGTTGGGTAAACGGAGGGTATAGAGTTGGGTAAACAGAGGGTATAGAGTTGGGTAAACGGAGGGTATAGGAATGGGTGCTGATACGTGCTATTACTTCGAAGGGGCTGAGATACTTCTCCGCTAGTTTTTTGGAGGGTCGAGTAGTTTGGAAGAATTGGGCTTTGACGAATACTGAAGTTCCAACCGGAAAGTCGGGAGAGGTGAGTCTGCGAGAGTCTGCTGAGGCTTGATATCATGATTGGGCCTGACTAATTTGTTTTTTTTCAGGGCTCTATGGAGTTGATCAAGATATACAGCAAATTTGCATGCTTGAGAGGAGGCGAGGTCGCACTCAGGGTGTACGGTGAGGTTCAGGTGATGTCCCTTATTGGCGAAGAAGGGAGAGATGCCCATGGTGGCATTTGGAGTGTTATTGTATGCAAATTCAGCTAGCGGCAACAGTTCGGACCAATTGTCCTGTTGGTAATTGCAGTAGACTCGAAGGTACTGTTCCAGTGTCTGGTTTACTCGTTCAGTCTGGCCGTTGGCTTCCAGATGGTAGCCTGAGGTGAAGTGTAGGCACATGTCTAGGGCTTTTCTGATGGACCTGAAGAAGTGAGAGACGAATTCACTTCCACGGTCAGATGTTACATGGTTTGGTACACCATGCTTGGAGAAGATGTGAAGCACAAACAGTTTGGCCAAATCGGCAGAAGTGATGGTGTCGACTGTAGGAATGAAGATGCTTTGTTTGGTGAGTCTGCAAACTATTACTAGTATCGATATGAAACTGGAGGACTGAGGAAGTTGCTCAATAAAATCCATGGATATGGAATTCCATGGTCGTTTGGGAATGGGGAGTTGTTTTAGGAAGCCATAGGGTTTGTGATGCTGCGATTTTGAATGCATACATGTAGTGCAGGATTTGCAGAAGTTGATAACTGAGGTGCACAAGCCTGGCCAGATGTATTCGTGGCAGATCAGGGCTAGTGTTTTGTTTTGACCGAAATGTCCTGAGAGGACATGGTTGTGCTTGTATTGTAGGACGCGTAATCTGAGGTTGTTGGCGTATTGTAGGACGCATAATCTGAGGTTGTTGGTGTCGGGGATGTAGATCCGGTTGTCTAACCAAAGGAACCCGTCCGGGGTTTGTGTCCATATTGGGTTTGGTACCTCGGGGGTGCCGAGGTGGGGTACTGCCGTTGGATCGGTCGGAAGGGCTGTACGTATGTTAGAATGGAGTTTCTCGGAGTCCATGATGGTGCTTGCTGGTAATGTTGGGATGATAAGTTGCGTCGCCCGAAGGGATTCTATTAATTGAGTGGTCATAAAGATTGGTCGGAGGTTTTGGGGGTTGATGGTGCCATACTTGTTACCCCCCTCTTTAGGGTAGATGTCCCATCGTCTAGTTAAGGCGTCGGGTTTTGTACCAAGTTTGCCGGGGCAGAAACGGATGGTGATGTTAAATTGGCAGAGGTATTCGGACCACCGTGCCTGTCTTCGTGTCAGGACTTTAGTGGTGGAAAAGTATTCAAGGTTTTTGTGGTCAGTGACGACGTCTACAGGGTTGGCAGAGCCTTCCAGGTAGTGCTACCATCGCTTGAATGCTTCAAAAATTGCTAAAAGTTCCTTGTCATGAACATCATAGTTTAGCTCGGGAGCGGTAAAGGTACGAGAATGAAAGGCAACGGGATGAATCTCGCCTTCGGGACTGATAACGGAAAGGATTGCCGCAAGGGCATAATCTGAAGCATCGGTTTCTACGACCAGGGGTAGATTGGGTTCCCAGTGATGCAGGATGGGTGCCGAGGTGAAGGCCGTTTTGAGCAGGTCGAAAGACTTTTGACAGTCTTCGGTCCAAGCCCATGTTGTGCCTTTACATGTCAGCCAGGTAAGGGGTACGGTTATGTCTGAATAGTTAAATATGAAGCGATGGTAGAAATTGGCAAAACCTAGAAAGGACTGGATGTCCTTGACCTTTCGTGGTTCAGGCCACTCGCGGATGGTTTTGACTTTGTCATCAGACATGGTGAGGCCGTCGGTACGTAGGATGTAGCGAGGAATTTGACCGTGTCTTTATGCCATTCACATTTGCTGGCTTTGACAAATAAGCCGTTTTTTCTGAGTTGGCGGAGCACCTCTCGGATATGTTCTCAGTGCTCCTCGAGTGAGTCTGAATAAATCAGTATGTCGTCTATATAGGCGACAGCACAATGGTCTATTAGGTCACCGAGAATGTCATTCATAAACCTCTGAAAAGCCGCAGGGGTGTTGGAGAGGCCGAACGGCATGACTAGCCATTCATAGGACCTGTACCGGGTCTTGAAGGCAGTCTTCCATTCTTCTCCTTCGGCAATTCGGATCAGGTGGTACGCGTGCCAAAGGTTGATCTTTGTATAGATTTGAGCTTTTTAGTGGGCGTCTAATAGGTCAGTGATTAGAGGGAGAGGGTACCAGTCCTTCTTAGTCACTTTTTTTAGTGCTCGGAAGTCAACACATAGCTGACGGGAGCCATCTTTCTTTCGGACGAACAGGATTGGCACCCCGTGCGGGGAACGGGAGGCCCTGATGAACCCCATGTTCAGGTGTTCATCAAGGAACTCGTGCAGGGTTTCTAGTTCTGACTGTGATAACAAATAGAGGGGTGGATGAGGCATCTTGGCGCCATCTTCCAGGGTGATTTTGAGATCGTAGGGTCGATGGGGTTCTAGAGTGTCAGCTTTTGTTTTGCTAAAAACGTCAGCAAATTTGTGATACTCTTTGGGGACGTTCTCGAGGTCAACCAGATCAGGGGGAGCGGATGGAACGGATGGGGCCTTGGCTGATCGTGCCAAGACGGCATCGATGGCCAAAAGGTCCAGACGGAAAACCTGCGAGCCTTCTAGTTTGCAGGCTCGCGCAAAGGTGGCTGCATTGACTAGGGCGATTTGCAGGGCTTCTAATTTTGGAGAGGATCCTGGTTGAGGCCATGGAGCAGCGGCAGATGCCGGCTGAACCGATGGCCTCGGGATGCACCTAGGGTCATTAGCGGTTTTTCGGAACGTAATACTGCCCAATACCCAATCAATCAACGGATTGTAGCAGGTGAGCCAGTTGTGACCGAGTACTACCGACACAGACAAATCTAGTAACGTGACATACATATGGATGGACTGTAGTTGTCCTGTTGGAAATTTGACTGGTAGTTCTACAGATTCAGTAATAACTGCATTAGTAGTGCCATCAAATAGTTTAAGGGGAATCGAATCCACGGAAGTGGTGGGGATTTTATTTTCCCGAACATAGGAAGATTCTATGAAGCAGTGAGTAGAACCTGAATCGATCAGACATTGAAGAGGGGTCACCGAGGAACTTGGTATCAGAATAGAAGATAGAGGGATTACCAAAGAATTAGGATTAAGAAGGGCAGAGGCATTAAGCTTAACCTCAGTTCCAGCACCTGCCGACTCTTTTGGCTCAGTCACCTCCACGGATTCCTCAGCTTCGGTGTCTGGGGCGTTAGTCACCTTGCGGGTGGTAGATCTGGATTGTAGGGTCATAATCGTTAAGCAGTAAGGGCACAGG
>QLPG01002550.1:0-14564 GCA_003314385.1 Gomphus sp. MG54
CGACCTTTCGACAACACCCCTCGGCAGTACCAAAGTCCGTCAGTATCCGACTCCTGACAGGATCTGCTGAACCTTCTAGGTAGTGTCTCCAGGTTTTGAATGCTTCAAAGATAGCCAGTAGTTCCTTGTCATGTACATTGTGGTTCAATTCTGGAGGGGTAAAGGTTCAGGAGTGGAAGGCTATTAGGTAGATGTCATTGTCCATTGGTGATATGATGGTCAGAATTGCTGCGAGGGTATAGTCTGAGGCGTCAGACTCGACAATGAGTTGGGATCCGGGGATCCACTGTGTTAGGATCGGCACCATAGTGAACACCTTCTTGAGTATCTCAAAGGATGTTCTGAAATTCTTAGTAAAGTTCCATGGAGTGTCCTTTCATGTCAGACAGGTTAGTGGCACTGTGATGTTGGAGTAGTTGAAGATGAAGCATCGGTAGAAGTTTGTGAATCCAAGGAAAGAGTGAATGTCTTTAATTTTTTGGGGTTTGGGCCCATTCCTGAATGACTTTGACTTTGTCATCAGCCATGGTCAGGCCATTTGGAGAGAGGATGTATCTGAGGTACTCCATGGTGTCAGTGTAGAAGGAGCATTTATCTGCTCGGGCATATAGGTGGTTCATTTGGAGGCATCGGAGGACTTCTTTGACATGGTTTCTATGTTCTTCTAGATTGTTGGAGTAGATCAAGATATCATCTAGGTATACTAGTATGGATAGGTCTAGGAGGTTGGAGAAGACATTGTTCATGAATTGCTAGAAGGTGGCTGGGGAGTTTGTGAGTCCGAAGGGCATCACACTCCACTCAAAAGATCCGTAGCATGTGTGGAAGGTGGATTTCCATTCATCGCCTTCTCGGATGCATACCAGGTGGTATGCATGTTAGAGATCTATTTTGGTGAATATTTGGTCCTTTTGGGGACTATCCAGGAGATCAGAGATTTGGGGGAGTGGGTAGCGATCCTTCTTCATTATCTTGTTTAGTCTATAAAAGTCAACACATAGGCATAGTGATCCATCTTTGTTTTGGGCAAAGAGGACTGGAGCACCCCCAGGGGAGCGTGAGGGTCGTATAAACCCTGTGGATATGTTCTCATCTAAAAACTCTTAGAGGGACTTCAGTTCACTTTTGGAGGGAGAATAGATCAGACCGAATGGGGGTGAAGTGCCTTCCTCCAGTTTGATCTTGAGGTTGTATGGTCAGTGAGGGGCTAAGGTGTTGGCCCAGGTTTTGCTGAAAACATCTTTGAACTTGTGGTATTCATTTGGAACGTTACTCAGGTCTATTGGACCTTCTTTGAGGTCATGGCAGTCAGAGAGGAAGAGCTGGAAGGTTTGTGTACCTTCTATCCTCAATATTCAGGTGAAGGCTGCTGCATTTACCAGAGCAACCTTGGGTGCCACGAGCTGTTGGTTTGGAGGGGATGTGTCAAGTACACGTACCGAGTACAGTCCACTCGGAAATGCCAACCGAGCAACCGTTCTATATCCGCTACCAAGTGCCCATGCTTCATGCATAACACTTGGTACACCGGTCTCAGTTCGGTACATCTACCATTCACACTCCTTGTCCTCACCCTTCAGTCCACCTCATCTCAGGACTTCCTGCCCTTGTGTTATCCTCAGTTACAGCCCTTGTTTTATAATCAGGCACTTCCTATTGTTCTATCCTTGGCCACGTTTCTATTATCCTATCCTTTATTGTTCTATGCCCATTTGCATTCCTCCATTCTAATTTTACTCGTTGTGGACAATAATCGCATGCTCTGCATACCTTGTTGTTCTGTTGCAAATTGGTGGCACGCACGGCAAGTGGGGCACGATGCACGAGTACATTGAAGCCAATGCCACTACTCTTGGCCTGCAGGACTTGGCCATAGTCTGCCCAATCCTTCGACAGCGCCCCTTGGCAGTACCGAAGTCCATCAGTACCCAAAGCTTGACAGTATACCCAGAATCCCACTACTTCCCATGCTTTGCTTATGATTATGACCTCACAAAATAATAGCAGTGACACAAACATGTCAAAAAACAAGAGCAGTAAACAATTCCAGCCAAATCGACCCAGGTACACCAAAATCCTCGGCAAGGATGGCAAGCTCCTCCCGATCAAACGACAAAGATGTATGATCAACAACCTGTGTCTTTTTTGTGGTGCAAAAAATCACAAAATTGCCAGGTGCCCTAAAGCAACCAAAACCCGTGCAACTACTACTCCTGACCCCATCCCCCAGGCAACTGGTACTCTGGATGCTAAAGTTGAAAATTCAGCATTAGTGACCGAGGACTAGGTCGCCATCCGACCAGCCTCTGAGCACACCAAGAGTTGCGTTGACTCGGCAGATGCCAGTAGTGAGGCTCAGATCAATGCTGCTACATCTTCCTCATTTTAATTTTGTCCCGTCATCTGACTTGGGTATCGAATATTCTCGGCAAACCTTCTTACATGCCTGATAGAATCAGCACTTGTTCACAACTACCCTTTTACTTCATTTTTGTTTGAAATTTTCTGATCCAGTACTGCAAGAAATTCGGTTATTACTCAAAACATGGACATGTCACTAGATCTTTCATCCGGACAAATTCAGTCCACCCATCCATCAGTCATATCACTAGATCCGTCAGTTGACAATATTTGGGCACAACTCGCTCACCTGCTATAATCCATTGATTAACAGGGTATTGGGCAGTATTATAATCCATCAAGCCACTAATGCTTTTAGGTGCATCCCAATAGCCTTGGTCCAGGCGGCATTTGCCACTGTTCTAAAAGCCTCACCTAGGATCCTGTTCTATCGCTGGAAGCTTCACCAATAGCCCTAGTCAATGCAACTGCCTTGTGCATGCTTGTATACCAGAATGGCTGGCAAGTTTTTGGCTAGGACCTCTCAGTCAGTGTTGTCATTTGGCACATTTGGCCAAGGTCTCTTCTGTCCATCCCCATCCATTCCTGTTCATTCACTCCATATATGTGCATCATATGCCTTTACAATCCTCTTCCATTCTTCTCGGCTAGAGGCTGACACCTTTAGTAGACGATGGGATGTCTACTTAAAAGGAGGGGGGGGGGGTGGCGACCAGCTAGAAACCCCTCAACTGCACAACCTCCCCTCCCAAAGACATCCTTTCTCACAAACCCCCTCCTTTCTGTCTCCCCATCTCGTCCTTTACACCTCTGTTTCCTCAGTTCTACTCACATTCCATCACAAATCCCCTCCTCAATCTACCACAGCCAAATCTACCGGACACCTCGGCACATTCGACTTGCTCTTCCTTCCTTTATTTCATTTTTTTTTACACTCATCAAAAAAATTTTTTTTTATTAACTATTTCAAAGTCTCACCTTCATTGCCACCTATATCATCATCATCCCTCTCCTTCTGTTTACCTTTATTTTCTCCAGCCTTTTCCCCCTCATCATCCACTTTCTGACTATCTTTTGGCTTCTCTGAATCCCCCGAATCCACGATGAGGAACAATGCCCTCTCTACCCACTGGTTGCTCCTCTCCAACTTGTGGTTACTCCTGAGGAGCTCCTCCAGGAGCTCTACCATCCTCCACCCGATCAATGGTTCAACCCATGGAACCTCCACCACTGGGGTCCTACCGCTCAGTTGTATGTTGCAGGCCCACTTCGGCCTTTTCTTTGGTGGTTCCACCACCTCCTCTTCATCCTCATCTGCCTCAGAACCCTCTTCTCTCTCTACTGCTGACTCTTGATCAGAATCCTGAATAATGGGCTTTTGGCCCTGGACACCCACAGGGTGGCCAAGTTGCACTGCACCTTGTGCCATTTGCATGTTGGACAGGCAGCCCCTGGTCCCAGGACACTGCACTCTTGCCCCTGCTTCCTGCACTCCTTGATGGAGGATGGAGGGTCAGAGACCATTCATCAGCAGCCTCATTGTGCTATTTACAAGAATCAGCAATAATAAATAAAATAATGAAAACCATTCACCTGGGCCCCTACTGGCCTCTCACTTTTTCCCTGTCCTCTTGCAGCCAGCTCTGAACTGGGCCCTGCTGTCACACTCCTACCCCTCTTGCCCGGAACTTTTGGGACTACCAAGATCCTTGAACCCCCCATGACAGTGGCACCCCAGACCTTCATTGTCACATCTGGAACCTCCCCATCTGCTGGCTCAAGTTCTCAAGACTACATTGTACAACAAATTCCTGGGTTTATGTAATAACTATTACATACAAGGTCAGCCCAGAAGCACGGCTCACTTACTATTAATATTTTGTGACTTGACCAGTCACGAGACTACCAGCCATGGGAATATGACTCTTTAGTGACTCATTTAGTGACTCATAGGGTAAC
Source organism: Gomphus sp. MG54 (assembly GCA_003314385.1). Lineage (NCBI taxonomy): Eukaryota > Fungi > Basidiomycota > Agaricomycetes > Gomphales > Gomphaceae > Gomphus > Gomphus sp. MG54. Next base: position 4,321 of record QLPG01002550.1, read on the forward strand.
TCGTAACTTCTACAGGCTTTCAGGACTTTCCATTCCTTTCCACACCCTTCCCCTAATTTCAGGAAAGTCTTGCCTTATCAGGGAGTTACATAATCAGCTTAGAATTAGTATATATAGTGACTAGTTCTGTAGTGTAAAAAAATCAATCTTACTCTTATCTTTAATCCACCGGATTATCTAGTGCAGCAAGCACTCTTATATAAGTCAGTCCGAAGACCAACTTAGGTACATTGGTCCAAAGACCAGTTGCCACCCTTTCCATCAAGAGGTCTGAAGACCAATTGGCAAAACCGAGGTTCATTCCGAAGAGTGAAGCTCACCCTTCTACCAAAGTAGAAGGTTCTTGGCTATAACAGAAAAGGTACGCAAAAACATAGTAAAAGAACTAAACCCAGATTATACAGAACATCAAGTGGAAATAATCCTAGGTAAGGATAGAACTAATAGTTTACACTCATAAACTATTATTCCTACATGTAATTGACAAGGCACCTGCCAAGGCCCCTCTCAACAATTCTTTTTGGACAACAATCCAGACTGGCATTCACTTGCTATCATCTTGTTGGAGAACTTGACCAGGCTTTTATCACACCAAAGTTTTGTCACACTTCTCAGGTTAAATCATCAACAGTTCCAAAACACCTCCCTTCGGTTGCCTCTTGTATGGCCTCCTCATCCTCCTTCCATTTTCCCTCAGCTCCCTTCTGTTTTTATCCATCAGCCTCAGCATTGGCCTCCTTTTCGGCAACCCACGCAGCTTCTGCTGCCTCATGGTCATGCTGCCACCGAACCCACTTCTTATCTATCTCAGCAATTCACTTCTTATCTTCGTCAGTGTCATAGCCCTTTTTTTTTTCTTTTGTCGATTGGGTTATGCGAGTTTCTGATAAGGAAGGAAGAATATGTCTGGGTGCTATACCCAAACCTTCATGTGACATCACATTTAGGTGGCCCAAACTCTAATATTTAATCTCTGGCTACCAGCTTCATGGATACTGTCAAGTACATGTACTGAGTACAGTCCACTCAGCAATGCCAACTGAGCACCCATTCTATATCCACGACCAAGTGCCCATGCTATATGTATAACACTTGGTATGCTGGTCTCGGCTCGGTACATCCACCATTCACACTCCTTGTCCTCACCCTTCAGTCCACCTCATCTCAGGACTTCCTGCCCTTGTGTTATCCTCGGTTACAGCCCTTGTTTTATAATCGGGCACTTCCTATTGTTCTATCCTTGGCCACATTTCTATTATCCTATCCTTTATTGTTCTATGCCCGTTTGCATTCCTCCATTCTAATTTTACTCATTGTGGACAATAACCACATGCTCTGCATACCTTGTTGTTCCACATTCCTTATTCCACATGTCGCTTCTTAACCTATATAAGTAGGACATGCATGTACATATTTCCTCATTCTGGGTATCAACTAGGCTTAGGCCCTTCTACCTTCTTCCCCTCTGTAAAGTCCTTGACTCGGGCCAGCATCACCAGCATTCTCCCGAGTACCTGTCTGTTGCAAATTGGTGGCATGCACGGCAAGTAGGGCGCAATGCACGAGTACATTGAAGCCAATGCCACTACTCTTGGCCTGCAGGACTTGGCCATAGTCTGCCCGATCCTTTGACAGTGCCCCTTAGCAGTACTGAAGTCCATCAGTACCCGAAGCTTGACAGGCTTAGAGTTATCACAGGCTAGGGATAAATTCACCTGTGATGCATGTATTAAAGCTAAGATTACATGCAAACTGCTCCCAAAAGAATCAAGTGAGCGCTCAAAGAAAGTCGGTGATAAAATATTTTCTGATGTATGGGGACTGGCAAGACATATCACTATCGATAAAAAGTCTTACTATGTTTCCTTCACAGATGATCACTCAAGGGAATCAGTGCTCTATCTTATGAGCACCAAAGATCAAGTCTTCACCAAATACCAGTTGTATGATGCAATGATGCTTCGGCAGAGGAATGTGCATATCAAAACACTTCTCTCAGATCAAGGGGTTGAATATACAAGTGCTGAATTCAATGATTACCTAGACAAGCAAGGTACTCGACACCAATATACTGTTCACGACACTCCAGAACAGAATGGAGTCGCCAAGTGCCTAAACCACACATTGGTCGAAAGGACCCGTACAATGCTTCTAGAGTCCAATCTCCCTAAATCTTTATGGGGATATGCTATTCAGCATGCTAACTACCTTAAAAATCGCACGCATACATGAGCTCTACCAGACAAGATGCCCTATGAGATGATTCACCATCAAAAGCCGAATTTACAAAATGCTCATGAATGGGGGATGGACATCTATGTCAAAATCAAACAAGACAATAAATTACTATCTAGAGCCAAGAAAGCTAAGTGGATTGGCCATTCTGCCCAAAGAAATGGCCATTGTACATACTGGCTAGATAGTCGATGGGTATCTGTGGAGTGGAATATTATATTTGAGGCACCTAAATTGCCCTCAATTACTCCTATTTTACCTACAGATGATTGTACAATTATTGGGCCAAAGGCCATCAAATATAGGCCAATACCACCTACGCCAGCACCTATCCAGGTGCCAGTATCGTCACGTGACCTACAGCTAGGTGAGAGCCGCATTGAAGAAATTATCGAGCGCACACCAGAGAGAGATTTAGAAAATATACAGCCAAGTCAAACAGATGTGAGCAGACCTAAAGAAGCTCATCCACTCAGAAGAAGTGAGAGAATATGCTTACTACAAGAATGAGCTTCAAAAATCAGCTCCGGCGATAAATCTCAAGCTGGGGAAGCCGCACACACTAATTTGACCACCCTTGCTTGCGAAGACATTGAGGATAATGTACTCAATAATATCGCACAAAGTTCAGATTTTTCTATTCTAAAGAAAGAAAGCGAGAAGGATATATGCAACTACCTAGCAATAAGCACCGAACCAATAAGTGCCGAAGAAGAAGATTTTGCCTATCTATCAAATGATTTGCAATTACTGATGACAACTAACGAAGCCCTTAATAATTCTACATGGAAGATAGCCATGGACACTGAGATCCGATCGCAAATCGACAAAGACACCTGGGAACTTACTAAACCTCCTCCGGGTGTGAATATAGTCGGTAGTAAATGGACCCATGTTATGAAACACAATCAGAAGGGTGATGTAGTTTGTAAAAAATCAAAACTTGTTGCTCAAAGCTTCACACAAACTTTTGGAGTCGATTACAACAAGACATATGCACCAGTCGTTCGTATGATATCATTATGCACTATTTGCACTATAGCAGCTAGAAATAATTGGCCAATAAATCAAATGGATGTAGATGTAGCATATTTAAATGTGCCACTCGAGGAACCAATATATATGCGCAATGTTATAGCCCATACCTCCAACAACCCCCACAACCACCCCTCCTTATTCCGAGACCTTTCTGACCGAAAGGACGAAGGACTGTTTTCCGTAATCTCCGTTCCCGACAAGTCCGACCCAGAGTCCACTGTCCGCTTCCGATCCCTTCGCGTCCGAGACACCACCTCCAAGTCCATCCCCGACCGAGACTCAATACTTTGATAACCGACGCACAGGACTATCGCGTACCTCGCTCCCTTGTTCTCTCCTTTATATTGACCCCCTTGTACTTCCTTTTCCCTTGTTTTATTACCGGCAAAAGATAGTACAAGACACTCGCATGTATATAGTCTTCCAGTCGACTAGACTGTTCGCTAGTACGAATATCATCTTAGTCCACCCAGTTCCAGCTCACTCCGGTGAATCTCCTTCTCCTCTCCGAAATTAGGGACAGACGATCGAGGAGGGCGCAACACATAAGTTGAAGCCAAGTCCCTTCGACCTCGAACACCTTAGTGACCGGATTGATCTATTCCGTGACCTACCCTAAACCTCCGGTGCCTCCGTCTCCGTCCGTAGTCCGTCTGACACCGGTCTCGGTCTTCGGCCCCATTACGGACCTTTGCACTAACCTGGAAAACCCCTTCGGAAGTACTAGCTAAGCGCCTGACACGCGGACTTAACACGCAAGCTGCCAGGATATTTCGAAGAACAACATGAAAATGTATTATTGCTGAAGAAATGCATATACGGGCTCAAGCAGTTGGGCAGAGAATGGTATAAGTGTCTATCAAATGCCCTGTACTCTATTGGATTTACAAAATCAGCCTCAGATGCTGCAGTATTCTATAGACACAGGCCGAACGACTATGCCATCATTGGAGCTGCAGTAGATGACCTTACCATAATGGCTACTGACGATATTGTATTGTGGGGCATCAAGGAAGATCTCAAAGCCATCTTTAAGATGAAAGACCTTGGAGAAATCCATTGGCTCCTTAATCTGAAGATTGAACAAGACAAATCAGCTGGTACAATAAGCTTCTCACAAGAATCTTATATTGATAAATACTCGACTGGTTTAACCTTCAAGATGCCAAGATGCATACAACTCCACTAGACCCTACATACAAACTATCTAAAGAACAGTGCCTGACTACTGAAGTTGAAAGGAAAAACATAGAAAAAGTTCCGTACCGACAGGCAATTGGTTCACTCATGTGGGCAGCAGTAGCTACCTGACCAGATATATCGTTTGCAGTTTCTTTAATATCGCAGTTCTTAGAAAATCCAGGGATTGCTCACTGGAATGCAGTAAAGAGAGTATTTAAGTATTTAAAAGGTACAAAAGAGAAGAAGCTAGTCTTAGGGAAAAGTTGAGATGGCATAGTAGGATACTCAGATGCTGACTGGGCCTCACAAGATCATAGACATTCTATATCGGCCTACATCTTTCAAATTGACTCCAGGAGCATCTCATGGAGCTGCCAAAAGCAGACAATTGTGGCACTTTCATCCACCGAGGCAGAGTTTATTGCAATGACTCATGCCACAAAAGAGGCCATATGGCTCAAGAGCTTCATAACTGAAGTTTTTCAATCAATAAAAAATCCTATAAAAATATATGCTGACAATCAATCAGCTATTACAATAGCCTACGGTTATCAGCAGCACTCAAGAACAAAACATTTCAATATTTGACTCTATTTCATAAGAGACACCATTGAGGGGAAGAAAATTCAAATCGAATATCTCCCAACTGAACAAATGCTTGCAGACATCCTCACAAAGGGTTTACTAGGACCCAGAGTGAAGATTCTCACCAAAAAAATAGGTATATATTGAGCTTGAGGGGGCATGTAGGGTGCAAACATGCATTTCACCCCTGAGAGACCAATCTCAATATATTGTATTTTCATATCTATTTCGATGCCATTCAGTGCGCTATTGATTCTCTATTTTTTGGTATTTTTCTTGTATTTTTACCCTCAATATTGAGGGAGATATTGTATATCTACGTGTACGCTACTTACGGGCGCTTGCCTACACACCAGACGACGCGCGTGGCCGGCTCCCTGGATAGGGACCGGTAGCCTGGCTCAAACCTTCGATAGGGTCAGGAGCCGGCTCTAGTATATGTGCGGGTGAAACATTCCTCGCACATACTTCCCTCCTCAGTGGTTGACTACACTGAGGAGGTGAGTTGTATAATATACTTCTGTAGTGTCCGGACTGATTTTCTTATTTCTTTTACTCTGTAAGAAAATTAAATAGGTATATTTCTTGAATATACTTGTAGTGGTTGACTACACTGAGGAGAAAATTAAATAGACTTCCTAAGAAATTCTCAAACCTACTGCACATTTTCTCATAATCTCATCAAGCCAACCTTTGGCAAGATGTCATTGAGAAATATCTTGTTTAGAATAGCTGCTGTTTATGTTATTGTGAGCATCAATCTGACTGTGGATTAGAGGTAATTTGAAACAACAGCTAAAAAAAGCTATCCATATCGTAGCACACCTTTATAATAATTAGCTGCAATGAAATATACTACTTGAATACATATTATGCTCAACGAACACCTGAGTCAATGACTTGGTGTGTGCTACTCTGAACTCTCCCAGTTCCCTCAAAATTTCCAGGGAGTTGGAAAGCGTCACTGCAACGACAACAGTGTCGAACAGGATGAGTAATACATTCTCAACAGAGGTGACTAGAGAATGCGTAAGCATTAAAACAGAATTGAAACGAAGGAGGCCTCACTCCTGACAACCATGTGAATAGACACCTGTAGGAATACAATCAGCATACTCACACGTTAAGGTTATTCAGGTCTATCTGAGTTGGTGAACAGCTGTCTATTTTTGTAGCAAACTATATCGTGCAGAACAAGGTTTATTATTCATCACAAAGTGAGACCATGCAATACATACCAAGAAACACCCGACAATGCCAATACACTGAGGACCAAGGACCAAAACAGTCAGTCTCTTATGCTTGGAAACGGCATATGCTCGTGCCATTAAAAGCCCTGGTAGATAGATTTGTGAATAGAAAATTAGTGCTATTGTCACCTTGAATTCCAAGAAGGGCTAGAAAACCAGTACTATGACTAAAGCGACCTAAGTCATGACATGCACTGCTTTGACATTAGATTTAATGTTGAACATCATGAGAGTCTTCCTAGACCCGTATAAATATGAACTCTTTGTAATACATGGTATAGAACTGGTTACCTTAATTGACAGATTTGGGGCGAAAATGTTTGTCACTAAGAGCGTCATCAAGTAGATGACCTCTGCATAGCGAGCCAAAAAAAACAAAGACTGATACTAATCTTTTTTTTTTTTTTTCAAATATGTTTTTTTATAAGGGAGCATGAGGACTGTGTCATAAACCACAAGTGTTGTTTGAACCAGTGGGACCACAACAGGGGCCACATAGAATTACTTCTGAACTTACTCGAGACAGAAATAATGACGTAGTTGAAAGCTCAATTATCCGGATCATAAATTTCCTCCAAAAGGAACAGATTAAGGTACTCAAGATCCGTTGCCTGCTGAACGAATACTTGATTGCTCCCTTGAGAAGACATTTGGTAACTGAATGTTGAGAAGGACTTGATCTTGTGTTGGATTGAAATGCTGATGCATAGAGGCAAGATGTAGAAGATGAGAGACATAGCTGGGCGACGGGAAAAGATGTCAGTGAACCCAACTATGATTGTATCTTCGAGCAGTCTCACTTGATGATGATTTGTAGAGGCACCAACGTGATAGAAGACGTGTATGAAAGGTGATAACAAGTACTTTAAATAGCCTTACAGCGAATAGCGAATCTTCTACATCGTATCAGGGTGCATCCTTCTTGGGGGCTTGATATTATCAGGTTGAAATTCCATCCTGATCAACGGATGATTTAGCCGTCAATGGCTCATGATGGTCGCTGTCTGTTGGTCCTAAGGCACACCAATTGCTATGTATCACTTTCGTATATCAAACTCATCCATTCTGAGGCTGACGAAAACAGTGAAAAGACCTGTGCATCGTTTCTCGCAATGCCGCTATCTTGCGTATTCTGCTATAGCCCGGCTGTGGAATTGTGAGGTGGTGAATTTTGGAGTGTCACGAGGAATTAATTCTCAGTGATGTGCTAACCACTCAGTTTCGAAAGAACAGCAGTCAAGTCAGACTTTTCAGGGTGATAATTTCATCGGTGTCTGGTCTAGTGTCAAGAACCAGGGAACCAGGTTTAGTTTCACAATGTAGGGTTCTTAACAGCGAATTTTCGCTCATGGTAAACTCTGGGAAAGTTGTGAGTTTAGTTTCTGGGATATTCCATCGAATCAACATGGTGATGTGCTCACCGGTTGATGAAACTGTCGTTTGGGTTTACACCGTCAGACATCTGTCAGGAACATGTAGAGCAACATGAGTTTTGATGACTAGTGAACACTGCTATACAGGTACGGTCACCAATGAGCCTCACAGGTTCGTTGCTAACAGATGGTTCAAGCTTCTTGCGCTGTCTAATGTTCCACTTTTGTTGGGGGTAGGCGGAGGATTGAGACCTTTCAGAGAATTCTATTTTTATATCCTCCCACGGTGTCTGCCAAAAGAAGTTTTTAGATCCGAGCCCAGGAGTAGTCTGTCTCGAGTATCTTGTCTCATATGACTTCTATCGTGTTCCTGCCTCTATATGTCATCAATCATCAAGTCAGACTGCCAGAGATACCATCATAGTTCGTTGCACTAATCTCTTTTTCCTTCAACCAGCGATGACTCTCATAAAGCTTGCACAGTCTGCCTCTATGCATCAGACTCTCATCCCAACACACGATCCAGTCCTTCTCAACATCCACTTAACAAATGTCCTCTCAAGGGAGTGATCAAGTCTTCGTGCAGCAGGCAACTGATGCGTGAGTACCCTAAATTGTTCGTTTTCGAGGAAATTTATGATCCCACCAGTTTGACTGAGAGCTATGTCGGGATTGCTGCATTTGGTAAGTCCAGAAGTAATTCCATATGGCCCTTGCAGTTGTCTCACTGTTTGAAACAGCACTTTTTGTTTATGACACACTCCTCATGTTCCCTTGTGAAAGAAAACATATTTGGAAGCAAAAATTTAAATTAGGATCAGTTCTGTATTTATTGGCTCGCTATGCAGAGTTCATCTACGAGATGATAGTTTCAATAGTTAATAGTCTCCCAAATCTATCCATTAAGGTGAGTAGTTCTATGTCATGGAGTGCAAAGAGTTCGTATTCATAGGGGTCTAGTAAGACCCTCACGATATTTAACACAGAATCTGATGTCGAGACAGTGCATGTAACGACTTGGCTCGCACTGGTAGTAGTATTTTTCTTCTAGCCGTGATCGGAATACAAGGTGACAATGCCACTGATTTCCATTCACGAATTTATCTAACTGTTATACCAGGGCTTTTAATGGCACGAGCATATGCCGTTTCCAAGCATAAGAGACTGACTACTTTGGTGCTTGGTCCTTTGTTTATTGGCTTTGTCGGGTGTATCTCGGTATGTATTTCATCTTCTCACTTTGTGATCACCAATAAAACCTGTTCTGCACTCCGTAGTTTATAACAAAGATAGACAACTGTGCACCAACTGAGACGGACCTGAACATACTTAACTTGTGAGTTATTTGATTGCATTTCTCCGCATGTCTATTAATATGATGTTCAGAAGTGAGGCTTCCTATTTTTCAATTGTGTTTTTCCGCTTATGCATGCTTTAGTGGCCATTATTGAGAGCATATTGCTCCTCCTGTTTGATACAGGCGTCTTTGTAGTGGCGCTTTCCAATTCCCTGGGAAGCTTGAGGGAATTGAGAGAGTTGAGAGCATCTCACCCCAAGTCATTAACTCAGGTATTCATTGAACAAAGTACGTATCTCGGTGGTGTAATTTATCGTGGCTAAATATTACAAAGGTGTGCTACGATATGGGTATCTATTTTTTAGATGTTATTCCAAGTCTACATCTAATCAACGGTCAGATTCGTGCTCATAATATCATTAGCATCAGTCACCATACACAAGGTATTCCTCGATGAATTCTTGCATAAGGTTGGCTGAGCATTGATTATGACAGGTCTTAAGAGTAAATGTTTCGTTGGACATAACTAGTGTGGATGATAAATTAATCAAATGTCAATAGCCTACTATTAGCAACATTCTTACTCCGTTTCAGGACAGGTCAGAGTCCCGCAATACAATTCTTGGGTGACTTGACTGATACTTCCTATAGCCTTTCTGCTATCATCATCTGTAGAATTCATTTGGACCTCCAGGAGAAGCATTCGCACCCAGATGGCACTACCCCCTCTTCGTCTGATCCCATTGGCAGCTTCCATGCAGCTACACGACGGATGCATAATGCCATTATGGACGAATTCGGTGACCGGAACCCAGCCGAGTCAATTAGCACTGGATTCCCCTCATCGAGTGAAATCGAGCTTCAGGATCATCCCGCTTCCAATCCAGATCCGATTGACGTAAATGAGTATCCTTGGACCGGAAGGAGTTTGGGAGAGATGGAGAATACGCTTCCTGTGGCGTCGCAAACTTCAGGTAAGGTTTATTCTTTATTTCAGCCGGTTGTTACAGTTATCTGTGATGATTAATATTCCTTGAAGATGTGGTTGAAAAATTGTAGAGATTGAAAAGGAGATATATTGGGGAAAAGAAGCAGCATGTTAGTACATAGCATAGCAGGTAATTTTCAGAGGGGTGTTAGTCCGGTGTAGGACCCCAGCCTTAGGGTTCATGTTACATTCTCTGACCATGGGCACTCGCTAGCTACACGTTCACGTTTTGTATTATCCTACATGAGCACGCGCCTCAATGAATAACCATGGATTCAAAAAAAAAAAAAAAAAAA
>QLPG01002551.1:0-22716 GCA_003314385.1 Gomphus sp. MG54
AATTTTGAGGCAGTGAAGCAAAGAGACAAGAAAGTGCTGAAAGAATTTATATATAAAATAGATTTCATGAAATTATTCCCTAATATTATTGTCTCCTTATAGTCAAGTCCCATGAGATTACAGAAATGAAATACATATAGAGGCCACATCAGAGTGCAAATATGTGTGAGGTTGTATAAAGGTGAGTATTAAGGTCCTTACAATGTCAACTCTTGCCCATGTCAGAAATAGGACAACAATACATCAATCTCACATACATCTAAAAACTCATGGCATGGCTTGATACATCCATTGCTTTATACTTTTACAATGGTATATACAATGCCAATTCCACTGAGTGTTAAAAATGATAGCAAATGTCCTTATAATATTTGTTGAGACAGATTGGGCTTGGTCCAATGAGACATGGCTTGACTTTAACATACTTGCATTGCACCTTCCTACCCCTACTGCTACTGGATTTTAGAGATTGTTTAAGAGAGAACTGAGGGTGTTAGTACCAAATGTGGATCCAGACTTAGATGGACAAATGTATGCACAGCTTAAGTAGATATTCTGAACAGAGAATATATACATAAAGATGAGCTACTTATATATGAAAAGGAAACAGGGATAGATGACCATAAGTATGGATCAGAGCGGTATAAATGATATAAACTAAAATAGAAAAGACATACAGGATGGGCATACATAAACCAAGGAATACTGAAGTGAAGCAAAATGAGCATGAATGAATAAAGCAAAGCAAAATAGGAAAGGGGATGTGATAAACCAAATGTACTAAGCCAAGATTGAATGTATGTGAGTGACTTGTGAATTGTTTGACTTGTTCATCCTACATGGGATTATAGTAAGGACTTTGATTGGCATGACTGAGCAGCCCAAGACTTGGTGAATCATACTTTAATACTGAGATACCTAGCTTGTCTGCTGTTGTTATTGATAAGGAAGTTGAAAATACCATCAAGACAAGAGTGGAACAAGGGGATAAGAGACCAAGGACTGAAAGGGCAAATGAGCCAAAGGGAAGGAAAACTTGAGGTATGTTTTCTTGAACCCAAACAGGCTATTAGCCGCTCCATCAGGCATCAAACTGAAGGCCTAAAACCTCAGCCCAAGTACCAGGTTTGGCCCACTGTTATCTGGGTTTACATACCTGTAGACCTGATTGAAGGGTAAGGTATGTTAAGGAAGCAGAGCATGGGCAGAGGGTATTGTTAAGTATATGATTACTCAGTCATACCAACCAGTTGCCTAATGTCCAATTCCACATACAGGTGACCAAGTCATTCACAAGTCACATAGTAGATCAGTCTTGGTTTGGTATATTTATCATTCACATTCAGTTTACTTCATCTTTCATGATTCTTATTCTTTCTATACTTGGTTGTCTTGACCAAATTCTCCATATCTTATTTCCATGTCTTATTCTTTTGCATACATTTCTTGCATTACTCTGTTGCATATCAAGGTCTTTCATCTCCATTTCTTTAACTATAAAAGTAGTGTATTTGATGTATGTATTTCTTTGTTCAGAAGATCTACAATTAGACCTATATATCCTCTAAGTCTCTCTGTCCTTAATCTATGTTTGGGCTAACACTCTTGGCACTCTCTCAAACAATCCTTTCAAAATCCAGTGGCCTCATAGAAGAAGGGCACAATGCACAAGTATATTAAAGCCAGTCACATCCACTTGGCTCATTGGACTGGGCCAAACCATGCCAGCATCATGTTTAAGGCACTATTGTACTAGTGCTTGGCTCACATACTATAATGGAAGGAGCCATCTAGCGACCCCCTGAACGATCGTCTTCAACAGCCAATTGACTAGAGCTTTATTATAGTCTTGAAAGTATATTCTTTTTGTTCTTTTCTTTAGTATTCCATTTGTATCATATTCCACTTTGAGTCTTTTCATTTACTTATTAGGAGTCTCAACTTGTATAAATACTCACTCTCAAGTAGTATCATAGTAGCTTAGAGGAATCAGAGACTTATCCTAACCAATCTCTTGCGTTTCTGATAAGTTATACTTCTCATATGACTGTTTGTCATTGCATCGCTTGACGAATGTCACATCTTTTTGGTTATACTCTCTACTTTAAAACTTAAAACTACCATTTGCTCAAGGTCAGCCTGATTACCCAACTTGAAACCACCACCTACCAACTGTCGACTACAAGCACTACAGAATATCCTCACCTTCATAAACTCGAAGTGGTCAAGTCTGTATTCCACGAGGACGACAGAAGACCTCAAAGAACAAGGCAGCTTCCAAATCAACTGGAAGAACATTAGTAGAGGAATTTGTCAGAATTTGGTAATGCCGAAATATCGGTTAAGTCCTGCAAACCGTTCTGGAGTGGCTAGGCTTCAACTGCTCGTGTGTTGTGCCCTGCTGTTCTGTAGGTGCTACTAATTTGGATGGTAAGAGGTCTCATGAAGATGCCAAGGGTGTCGGCTCAAGTGAAGGACTTTAGAGATGGGAAACGGACAAAGGGGTGCGAACCGATTTGATATTCTGAGTGAGGAACTATCTACTTACATCCCGCTACTTATATAGTTAAGAAGCAAGATGTGGAACAGGGTGGCGTAAGGAATAGAAACAATAAGGTATGAAGAAATCACATGGAGGCATTGTCCACAGTGATCAGAAATAGAATAAGGAATGTAAGCGGGATTAGAATAATAGAGTATGGCTGAGAATAAGATAATGAAGTGGGAGGCGAGAATAGAACAATAGAGGATGACCGAAGATAAAACAATAGGCAGTGGCCAGGATAATGAGTAGCCGTCATGTTGTTCAGGGGGAACAGGTGAAGGGATGGAAGGATAGTGAAAGACGAGACGGATAGGATAGAAGAAGAAGCCTAGACAGTGTACCAGATGTACCGAGCTGAGCCCATGTGATAGTGAGAATAATATGGGTGGAGGACGGGTGGTCGATCAGTATTACCAAGTGTACCGGAGCTCGGTATCAAGGTCTTGACAGAATTGGCTAATGCTGACCCTCAATACAAGGTACGTACCATAATCAATCCATTGATGGCTGAACTGGCACCACAGGAAGACAAACCAAGCATAATCCCCCTAATGATAACAGGGGAGACTGCGGAAGGGAAGGTGCATGATGGGACACTAAGTCTTGTCTGATAAGATTAAATAGAACAATTTGATACGAGTTTACTAAACAGTAAGAGTACTCAGTCGAAGGTGCAGATACTTCGACTATATTGTAAATATCTAAACAGTAAGAGTACTACAAAATAAATAAGTACTCTAGATATAATCTTAGAGAGTGATGTGACTTACCTCAGTCGAAGGTGCAGATACTTTGACTGAGGAACTATCTACTCAGAGGTCAGCTTATAACTATGCATCAGTCTTTTGACCGCTACAAAAGGTTATACAATAGAATAAAAAGGAATATAATCTTGTCATTCAATAAAGCTCAGAATGAATAAAAAGTTGTCTCAGCTCTTAGACTTCGCCAATGTGTCGGATTGATATTTTCCAACATTGTCGTGATCCCTCAAAGAACTGGGGAGGCACAGAATGAGGCAATAAACTCCATTGCGACCCTAGAAGCTGTAAGCAAGAAGGAGAATGGTGAGGGGATACCCTTTGATACAACCCTGCTTAAAAAACTATTAAAGGGCACAACTGCTGTGCCGAGATCTATAATTCTAGAGATAGAAAAACTAGTTAGTTTGAAAAAAAAAAACAGGATACTAGTAAGAACTTAATAGACCCCCAACCATCTAACAAAGAAAAACCAATAAGAGTGAAAGCAGGAACCACCTGCTTCGATTGGAGCAAGAGCTTGGATGAAGATGATCCATATGGGGAGAATGGAATTATACTTCCACAAGCAAAGATAACCCCAGCATTGAGTTGAGTGCTGTAATCATGGAAATAGTTGAGGAAGCTAAAAAAGAAGAAGTTAGCACAAAGGGTAAGGGGGTAATGGAGGGCGAACGTACCTTGCCAGCTGATGTAGCCCCCACAAGAAGGGGAAAGATTGTGTGAAAATCCACACAAATAGCATAACAAAGAAACCCCTAAAGAAGTCTGAGAGGTACTCCTGCAAACCCTTATAGGTACCCAGTGGGGGATACTTTAGTAAGAGCGGTAGCAAGGGACCTCCCTCAAGCCTATCCAGCTCCTCTGAAAGCAAGCCCTCAAGTGGGTCCAGCAACAATGATAACTCACCAGTAACTGAAGAAGAAACCAATTTAGATAATTCAAGTAGGACCGGGGAGTCCAACAAAGATAGGACTTTTGGGGAAAAGAGGAAAGAGCTTTGGAAAGCTAAAGAAATCTGAAGACTATTGGCTGGAATAAAATTGAAGCAGCCACCAGTCTACAATGGGCCTGCTAATTTAGATACATTAGATCAATAGACTTACAATATGGATACCTGGTTCAGTATGTCTGGGATTACCAATGAATAGGCAGTAAAAGCAATGGCTGTCTACTTATCTGACAAGGCCGAAGTCTTCTATATGAAGTATGTTGCACGACATATACAGAAATGGACCGTTAAATGGATTTATAATGGTCTATTTGATTATTGTTTCCCTCCTAATTATAAACTAGAGCTAAGATGGAAGTTGATGAACTCTTACCAAGGGAGAAAACAATTTATTGATTTTGCAAGGGATGTGAAGTTCCTAGTGAAAAGGTTCCCCAATATCACAAAGTGACAGATCACACAGATTGTATGGGATGGAGCTGTCCAGTATATCTGACTCAAATAGATTAAGGTTGGGTACAGTCCAGAAGACACAGCATATAAAAATTTGATTCTCCTAGGAGAAAGGTATGAGGTAGCTGAGCAGCTTTGTCTCAAGGAAAGAAAAGGTTTAATTACCAAGAAAGAGATAGACCTCAAAGGGGGACTGATACATATATGAATCCTAGTGGGAAAACATTCCAGAAAAACAACAACCCCAAGCTTAGTCAAAAAGGGAACAATCTGGACAAGAAGACTCCCCCAAAGGGACCTTCACCCATCAGCACACTTAGTAATAACAATAATAGAAATAACTGCAATATGCACAAGGCTAATCACTCTAAGGAGAAGTTGAATCAGTTGTGGGCTGAAGGGTGATGCTTTACCTGTGAGAAAGAGGACCATGCATCTCAAAATTTCCCTTCTAAACACACCGCTCCTGCTCCAAAAGTAGCCTCACACTTGATAAATTTTGCAAAGCTTGAGCAGCTGGCAGAAAACCAAAAAGAAGTTGAATTGCAGGCATTTGGGCTCACTCTCATATATGTAGAAGGCAGCAATAATGACCTGGATGCCAAGTACATTAAAAGAGCCCTGGAAAAACACTTTGAACCAGAGGAGTCTATAATATTGGGGATAGCACCTACCTCCTGGTTCCAGATAACAAAGGCAGGCAATGGACATCATATAATTGATAAAGTCCATCTGAGTTTCCTGCTTTTCCTCAAGAGTGGTACAATTAATCTGGAGGGTGAGGGCCTCGAAAGCCTATACCTAGCAAATGAGTCTAACTTCAAAAAGGCTCAGAAGCAAAGAAATAGAAGGGCATGGGACTTATTCTGTGTTCTCTTATGGGAACACTTTGAGAAGTTCTATTAGGACCCCCTACTAGGTCAGGTAGTAGGGAAAAACCACTTTACAGTTTCCTAATTAGACAGCATTAGCTATCAGGTTACTGACTGGGATCACTGCGAGCTGACACACTGAATCTATATAAATGACCTTAGGGAGAAAGACCTGGACATTCCAACTATTCTAGGCAAGATGATGAGGTTAGCCTGCAAGATGAAGATGGATGCTTTGCCGTTCCATCTCCCAAAATAGTTAAAAAGATGGCTCTCATTGGAGGAATAACCTACTCACTTTGATATAAATGAGTTTGCTTGCGAACTGAATGCCATAACCATGCCTGGTCAACATCAGTCTAAGAAAAAGATCAATAAGAATAAACCTATGGAAGAGGAAACACTAGAATACACAGCAATGTGTGTAAAAGATTTCACAAGGAGAATACCTCGACCAGTGGTCATTGAGACCTTCATAAATGGCAAAGCAATGCGTACCCTCCTTGATAGTGGAGCATTGTCTGACTTCATGTCTACAATACTGGCAGATCAATTACAAGTGCCAAAAGTGGCCTTAGAATGGCCATTGTCACTTCAGCTAGCTGCACACAGGTCAAGGTCTAAGGTTAATTATTGCACTACAGTTGAGTTTTGCTATCAAAACATAAATAGTGAATGGTGATTTGATATAGCAAATTTAGATAGCTATGACCTTATATTGGGGGTGCCATTCCTCTTTCAACACAAGGTAATATCTGGTCTAAACCCAATACGAGTGATGATAGGAAGCAACATGGCCCTCCCTTTAGAAGGAGCCAAGTTAAACCTGGTGTCTTCAGCAGTGGCCTTGCTATATATATGATGACCAAATTGAAGGACTTCAAGAACAGCTTCAAAGGGAGGCATCAGACTTATGCCCTGATACTGAGAAAGCAGAACTCTCACCTATGCCAGAAATCAACCATAGCATTCCTATTATTGATGAGAATAAAATATATCCCTGGAGGGCATCCAAATGCCCAGAGTCACTAAAGGAACTGTGGCAAGTGAAGAAAAATGCTTACTTAACAAATGGACAATAGTGGGTAGTATATGGCACCAATGCTAGCCCCATGCTAATACTGACCAAGGAATCAAAAGGAGATAGTAAAGTCCATATTAGGACAGTGGTAGATAAACGAGAACAAAACAAGAACACAAGGAAACTCACTACACTATTACTGGACATAGAGACAATACTTTGCAATATTGTATGACACCAGTATAGAAGCCTAATAGATGGCAAGGATGCTTATGAGCAGATACATGTTATACCAGAACATGTGCGATGGACCTTGTTTACTACACCTGATGGAACTATGGAAAGCCTAACCCTCCAGCAAGGAGACTGTAATGGGCCAGCAACATATCAGACATTAATGAACCATATATTCTCTGCTTATATAGGAGTGTTCATGGATGTATATTTGGACAATATAGTAATTTACTCTGATACAATAAAAGAGCACGTAGAGCATATATGATCTGTATTTGATATCTTAAGACAGCAGAAGCTTTTCTTGAGTGCTGAAAAAATGCATTTCTTTGCAGAAGAGTTGAAATTATTAGGGCATGTCATAAACGACAAAGGAATTCAAATGGATCCTCACAAGATGGACTCTATTGAGAATTGGAAAGTACCAACCATTAAAGGATTGCTGAGTAGTTTTTTGGAGGCCATTGGATATCTGGCCAAAGATAGCCAAGGTATTCGAATTCCTATGGCCATACTATCACCCTTGACTGGGTCCTCCAAGAGCTGGAAATGGGGACCTATAGAGCAGCGTGCCTTTGAGAAGGTAAAGGAAGTGATAGCGCAGCACCGAAACAAGTGTAGGGTGGCTATAAATTACTCACCGGATGCTGAATCCATTAACTTAGTAATAGATGCCTGTATCACGGGTGCCAGTGGTGTGCTCTCACAAGGAAATGACCTGGATAAGGCAAAAATGGTCAGCTTTTGGTCAGGGAAATTCAATTTGGCCCAACAAAACTACCTGGTATACAAGCAAGAGCTCTTAGTGATAGTCGAGTCCCTAAAAAGATTCAAACCACAATTGTTGGGCATTAAATTTCAATTTTTTTCTGACCACAAGTCTCTGGAGTGAATTATAAGTCAGAGACACATGTCCCCAAGGCAGCACAGATGAATGGACTTACTAAACCAGTTCAATTTTGAGATCTGTTATATTCCAGGAGAAACAAATGTAATAGAAGACTCACTGTCACGTATATATAGCAATGAAGTACCTGGAATTATGCATGCTGAGAGTGAATACATCAATAAAGATGATTCTGATGATGACGAAGGGAAGCTGGACATATCAACTCCAATATACATGGGTTTGGAAGCATGAGCATTGAGCTTGGGAGCTATCAGAAGATCTGAGCATATAGGAAGAAGACCCTGTACCCAGTGGAACATGCACCATGAAAAGGAAATAATAGATGAATCAATGAGGGACCTGGAGGGACCAGATCAGAAGGCTCAGGACACAGACAGTGTTAGTGCACTGAATGAGATACCCTTGACAAGGGACCTTATAGAAGAGGTCGATGCACCTGAGAGTGATCACAATTTAATGTCAGGCTCAGAAAATGTGATATTCGAGGCACATGAGGACCTTGATTCAAGGATGGCCCCTGCATTAACTGAGGTCATCTCGGAGGGCAAACCTGAAATAAACCTACCTGATGATTTTAGAGGCAGGTATGAGGAGGATTACTTCTTTGAAATGATACTGAAAAAAACCATAGAATATAAGGACTTCTATGTTGAGAGTGGGTTGTTATTCTTGATAAGAGATGACTGAAAGGTTCTGTGCATACCAAACATATCACTGGGAATGTGCAAGCTATGGGAGATAAAGATTACTCAGGGACACTCCATTCTAGCGTACCTAGGGTCACAAAAAATGCTATATTATATGCGTGAAAATGTATGGTGGCCGCAGATGGTGAACGATGTCGCTGACTTTTGTAAGAGATGTGAGATTTGTGCCACAAGTAAGTCAAATACCCAACAACTGATGGGTTTATTATGCACCTTAGAAGTGCCAAAATGGTCATGGCAAGCCATTGGGATTGATTTTGTGGGACCATTACCAGTATCTACAAACTGGCTAGGGGAGTTTGATCAGATATGCATCATAATTGATCATCTCACCAGTATGGTACATTTGGTACCAACCAAGACATCCCATAAGGCAAAACAAATGGCTGACATTATATTTGAAGTCATCTATAAGTTGCATGGATTACCAGTAAGGATTGTGAGTGATAGGGACTTACTATTCACAAGCATGTTCTGGAAGGAATTGCATGGCTTGTTGGGAACTGAATTAAGGCTCTTGTCATCCTTTCACCCTCAGACAGATGGAGCTATGGAATGGGAAAACAGCACGATGACCCAGATGTTACATCAATGCATACAAACGGATCAGAAGGACTGGGTAAATAAATTGACTGCAATAGAATATGCAATGAACAATGCACATTCTAAGACTACTGGATTCTCTCTGTTCTTCCTGAACTATGGGCAAATGCCATGACCGATGATTTAGGACTCCCAATGCGAGTATCCCAGCATAAGAATCTTTGCACAAAGGATGAAGAATGCAATAATGAGCGTACATGATGAAATAATAGAAGCACAAGTGAAACAAACCAGGAATCCCAATGCACGATGTTGCCAAGATAATTGTACAAAAGGTGACCTGGTTTATCTGTCAACAAAGAATTTAAACATACCAAAACATCGGGCACAAAAGTTGACACCAAAATATATTGGACCTTTCAGAATAATAGATGAATTAGATCAGGGAATGATCTACAAGTTGGAATTGTCACCTGAATTGAGAAAAAGAGGGATCAATAACAGCTTCCATGTATCCTTATTATGCATACACATACCCAATGATAATTGTCACTTCCCAGGAAGACAGTTTGATCAGATCCCAGGGTTCAGCAAGAATCCACAGGAGTAGGCTATGGACCAAGTACTGTCACATATAGGAAAAGGGATAGAATCCTCCTTTGAAATTCAATGGAAGATGGGAGATATTACCTGGCACTCATATGAGGAGCATAAGCACCTAGAACCTCTGACAGCATATTGTAAGCAATGGGAATTGCTCACCCAAGACAACTGCCAAAAGGTTTAGGGAAGGTGCCTGACTTAGAAATGGTGCAAGCTGTGACTGTCTCAATAGTGGAGCTGGCTATGAGTCATTCAAAAAGGAGGACAAAGGAGGCAATGAATAATGAATAATTATAAGTTCAAGCAGAAGGAGATGAAGCAACAACACACACACCTGACATCAAAAATGAGTGCTAACAAAGTTGTCCTCTCTTCTGCTGCTCTTAAAATCCTTCTCAAATCCTAGCGAGACACTTTCAATGCTGGTATAAAATCATCTTTCAGGGCCCCTTTCAAAAGGAAATACCAAGGCAAAAAGAGACCATTGAGTCAAAGAATAGGACCTGATGTGGGAATGACCCACCTACTGTACCCCTTGGGGAAGACTAAGAGGGGACCATCCTCTAGATTCAAGTCCTGGGCAAAGAGTGAGCGCACTATTGCCTTTGAATTTTTGTTGATGGCCATACTCATGGAGGTAAAAAACTTTGGTATAGACCATGAGAAAGTCAATGTCACGTGTGCTGACCTAGTCAAAAATATGAATAACATAGATACCACGGATAGTTCTAAAGAACAGAGGGTACCTGTTGACTCAAACATAGCAGTCAGCAACTTCATGATGATGAATACTGAGGAAAAGGATAAGGGTTTGAAGGAGATGAAGACAAACCTTTGCTGTTCTAGGTATGTGTACTGCAAACCAGCGCAGGAGTGTGGATGTAACAGAAGGAGGCACTTAGCAACCCCCTGAATAATCATCTTCAACAGCTGATCAACTAGAGCTTTATTATAGTCTTGAAAGTATATTCTTTTTGTTCTTTTCTTTAGTATTCCATTTATATTATATTCCACTTGAGTCTTTTCATTTACTTATTAGGAGTCTCAAATTGTATAAATACTCGCTCTTGAGTAGTATTACAGTAGCTTAGAGGAATCAGAGACTTATCCTAACCAATCTCTCACATTTCTGATAACCTATACTTCTCGTGTGACCATTTGTCATTGCATCACTCGACGAATGCCACACATACATTTGGCACTTTCGGTGCTATTACAGGTATATAGAGTACAGGGCTCACTAGCAAGGGACCTAGGATTTGCTCCTAGGATCTTCCTCCTTGCTAGGTGAGAACCCTTTTACTTATGTACATAATACAGTATACTTAGGATCTTTCCCCTTCCTAGCACTGTGTGATAGCCTAAAGTGCTACAGGGGTTACCCTTACAAATGTAACTTTATGCTGAGGGCCTTTCTAAGAGAACATCAAGAGTGTAACATAAATTCTGAACATTAGTCAGAGGTTATGTAAGAAGGGATGCCATACTTGGAGAATAAATGAAGGACAAAGGGCTCTATGAGCTTGGGTAAGGTTATCATATCAGTGATTGTAATGAAGATTGCCTGCTTAGAAAAACCTGGATCAACAATGACTAGAATAGCTATAAATTCTGAAGGTGGTAGGAGCTGTTTGATGAAGTCTATAGATATCAAGGTCCAGGGTTTTTCTAAGATTAGAAACTGTTTGAGTAGTCTATAGGACTTGTATTATTAGGATTTGCAGTAGTCCTTGATGTAGAATCTAATACTAGGCTAATTGAAGTCATATCTAACAAGAACCAAGGTTTTGTTAATTCAAAAATATCCTGACAAAATGTGATTATGTTTTTATTGTAAAACTTTTAGTCATAAGTCTTGAACCTTGGAAACATAAATCTGTCTGTCAAATAGTAGTAGACTGTTTTGATTAATCTGAAACTTGGAATTGTCAGGAGATGTAAGGTGTTTATGAGCTATAAGGTCAGATGTAAGGTATAGTTTAATATCAGTCAGGATACATTCTGTGTCCATAAGTAATGTTACCCTCATGATAGGTTCAACAAGGTTTGTTACAAGTAGGGATGCAGCCAACTGATATTGTGAGAATATTGGTCTGAGGTCTGCAGATTAATAGTGGCATAGTTACTTATCTCCTCCTTAAGGTTGACATCCCATCATCTAGTAAGAGAATCAGACTTTGTACCAAGTCATCTAGGTGTGAAACAAATGATGAGATTAAACTGTAAAAGGTATTCTGACCACTAGCTTGATATCTAGCTAATAGTTTTATAATACAAAAGTACTCCAAGTTCTTATAGTCTGTAATGATATTAACAGGGTTAGCAGAACCTTCTAAGTAGTGTTGCCACCATTGAAATGCTTTGAAAATAGCAAGCAATTCTTTATTGTGAACATTGTAATTAAGTTTAGGAGAGGTGAAAGTTTGAGAATAAAAGGCTATTAGGTGAAGATCTCCATCTAAGTTTTGTTGAGAAAGTATAGTAACCAAAGTATAGTTTGATGTATCTGTTTCCACAATCAAGGGGTATTCAGGTGTCTAATGAGTTAAAATAGGTATAGATGTAAATGCTAGTTTTAGCTTGTTAAATGCCTCTCTACACACCTCAGTAAAGTTCCAGGAGAGATCCTTTTATGTAAGTCTAGTAAAGAGAGTTGTAATAGCAGAGTGGTTGTGTTGTTAATAAATCATCTGTAAAAGTTTGTAAAACCTAAGAAAGATTGAATGTCTTTGAACATTTGTAGTTCTAGCTATTACAAGATGTATTTGATCTTGTCCTCAGCTATGGTGAGACCATTAGACAAAAGAATATATTGAGGTATTTGATTGAAGTCTGGTAGAAGGAGCACTTGTCTTCACAGGTATACAGGCTGTGTTTTCATAGCTATCACAAACTTCACAAACATGTTTAATATGCAAGGTTTCATTGTTGGAATAGATAAGGATGTCATCCAAATATATGATAGTATAGATGTCTAATAGATTATCAAAAATGTCATTTATAAAATGCTAAAAAGCTGCAGGGGCATTAGATAAAACAAATTATATAACAAGTTATTCAAAAGATCCATAATAGGTCCTGGAGGCTGTTTTCTAGTCATTCTCTTGTGTAATTCAAACAAGGTGATAGTAATGTTTAGGATTAGGTAATAGTCCTTTTTTGTTATTCTATTAAGACTTCAAAAGTCTATACAAAGTTATGGAAAGCTGTCCTTTTTTTATACAAATAATACTAGTTGTCAAGTACATGTACCAAGTATTGGGTAGAGAATGTGACAACCAAAAGAACACAATGTTTAAATGTTTGTCTAGGAAGTCACATAGAGCTTGAAGCTCAGATACTGAAAGGGAATAGATAGGAAGGACCAAGAGGTGGTATAGTATGATCCTCAAGGTTAATCTTGAGGTTATAAGACTCCTAGGATGCCAAAATATCAGCACATTCTTTGCTAAAAACATTGGTAAAGTTATGATAATATTTTAAGATGTACTGGTTGATACTGTCTAGGTTATCTGATAAATTGACTGTAGTTGATCCTCTAGCAAGTTTGTTAAGATTAGCAAGGTCTAGTTGAAACATGTTAAACCCACATGTCAGGCACTTGTTATACCAATACCAGAGGATTCTGCAGATAAAGGAGTCATTGAGGGACAAAGGGTCAGATTGTCATAAGGATGGATGTGACAGAAAGTAGACAACAAAGTACTGGGACTTAGACTGGCAGTTGACTTGCAATGAGGACTTGGATGACTAGTTGTTACAGGTGTTCACAGTTGAAGGGGCTTGGTTTCAACTTATGTATTACACCCTCCTTGATTGTCTGTCCCTAATTTTGGAAAGTTGGAATTGTGAGTACAGATACTAAGTTGGAATTAAGCCAGAAACTAAGTCAAAAACAAATTAAGTCGATATTTGAACTAGCAAACAGTCCAGTCAACTGGAGGTTTATATACATGTGAACTACCTTGTATTTTCTACTATTTGACCAAAAGACAAGGGAAGGGGAAAATACAAGGAGAAAATAGAAAACAAAAGAACAAGGGGAACAAGGTACATAGGAACCCTAGAGATGTCTGCTGTAGAAAGCAGAATCACAGGACTACAGGATCATGGAACTTTGGGATTGAAGAACTGCAGGTTTGCAGGACTACCAAATCATAGATGGGTGGGCTGGGGATTATCTTCTCAATAGCACAACCAGAAAGTCATTGGAAATGGTTGGGGCAGTCGTATAACTGAGTTAGATCAATTTAGAGAGCACAGACCATAACAAAATACCTGGAAGCTTTCTAGTTTACAATTATATACAAAGGTAGTGATATTAACTAGGGCTATCTGAGATGCTGTGAACTTTGGAGATGGGAATGGATTGCTTAGAAGTAGAATGCTAGACTGTGTAGTAGTATGAGTGACCTGAGGGCTTAGCATGGTAGCTGATTCTGAGGTTTTGAAAGTAATACTACTGTCAAGCTACAGGAATGCCAAAGGGTTGGACAGGGAATGACCAAGTCCTGCAGGCCGGGAGTAGTGGCTTTGGCTTCAATGTACTCGTGAGTTGTGCCCTACGTGCCATGCATGCCACCGATTTAAGACAGAGGGGATACTTGGAGGGTGCTAATGGTGCTGGCCTGAGTAGAGGACTTAACAGAGGAAGGAGAAGGTAAGGGGCCTAAGCCTAGTCGATACCCAGAATGAGGAAATATGTACATGCATGCCCTACTTATATAGGTTTAAGAAGCAACATGTGGAATAAGGAATGTGGGATAATAAGGTATGCAGAGCATGTGGGTATTGTCCACAACGAGTAAAATTAGAATAAAGGGATGCAAACAGAAATAGAACAATAAAAGATAGAATAATAGGAATGTGGCCAGGAATAGGACAATAGGGAGGGCCCAACTATAAAACAATGGTTGCAACCAAGTTTAAAACAAGGACAGGAAGTCCTGAGGTGAGGTGGATCAAGGAATGAGGAGTAGGTGTGGTAGGATTAATGGATGGTGAGATGTGTAGAGTATGTGAGGGATAATGGATAAGGAATGTGAGTGGTGGATGTTGTCAAGTACATGTACCGAGACCCATTAATTCAGCAGTGCTGACCAAGAAGCCATCCTATGTCCACGTCCAAGTATCTACACCACATGCATATCACTTGGTACGCCGGTCTTGGCTTGGCACATCCACCACCCACACTCCTTGTCCTCACCCCTTACATACTCTATGCCACTCACCATCCATTAATCCCACCATGCCTACTCCTCATCCTTTGATCTACCTCACCTTGGGACTTCCTGTCCTTTTATTATCCTCAGCCATGGCTCCATTGTTTTATAGTTGGCCACTCCCTATTGTCCTATCCTTGGTCACATTTCTATTATTCTATCTTTTATTGTTCTATCCCTGTTTTACATTCCTTCATTCTAATTTTACTCATTGTGGACAATACCCACATGCTCTGCATACCTTATTGTCTCACATTCCTTATTCCACATGTCGCTTCTTAAACCTATATAAGTAGGGCATGCATGTACATATTTCCTCATTCTGGGTATCGACTAGGCTTAGGCCCTTCTACCTTTTTCTCCCCTGTTAAGTCCTCTACTCGGGCCAGCATCATTGGCATCCTCCCGAGTACCCTGTCTGTTGCAAATCAGTGGCACACACAGAAGAGTAGGGCACAACGCACGAGTATGTTGAAGCCAAAGCCACTACTCCCAGCCTATAGGACTTGGCCGATCCCATCTGACATCTTAGCAGTCCTAAAGCTTATCAGTGCCCGAAGCCTGACAGATGTGCCAAGTTGAAACTGGCATACCAAGTGACATGCATGCAGCGTGGACACTTGTACATAGACATAGGATGACTACTCGGTTGGCACTGCCAAATTACTGGGGTCTCGGTATGTGTACTTGACAACTACCAATTGATAGATTATAGTATATGAGCCAGTACTGTAGAATAGCTACTATCTAATAAAGTTCTATAGAAGGTAACTGTCTGAAGTTTGCCAGTCAGAAAACAGATTGGAATTATAGTAGTCTGTGCAATAGTCATATTAGTAGAGCTATCAAGTGATTTAAGAGGGATATAGGGTATGAGACTAGTAACTAAGGAATTATTTTATACTATTTATGATTCAATAAAACAATCTGTTGAACCACAATTGAGAAAAATAACTAAGGAGGTTTTAGGCATATTGGTATATGTTACATTAAGTATTAAAGAGTTCTTGAGGATTGAAGAGATAGAAGAAAATGATGAAATATGAGTAACAGAAGAAATGGAATTCAAGATAAGCATGTGAGAGAGGTCACCATATTCATCCACTTATGCTACTCTGAGGTTGCTGAATATTTTTTCAACTCTGTAGCTTTGGAATCCTCAACCTTGCTGTTGGTAATGTTTACTTTGGTGGAGTGAGCTTTTGCATTCAAATTCAAGGAGGTTATCATCTTAGAAGTAGACTTAGGACAG
Source organism: Gomphus sp. MG54 (assembly GCA_003314385.1). NCBI lineage: Eukaryota > Fungi > Basidiomycota > Agaricomycetes > Gomphales > Gomphaceae > Gomphus > Gomphus sp. MG54. Next base: position 16,076 of record QLPG01002551.1, read on the forward strand.
TCCTTGATCATGTAACCTTTAGAGGCATACAAGAGACAATGCCCTGAGTTGATATACCTTTGACAGTCCTCTGGAAATAGCTTGCCATCTTTTCTACTTTTTGATAAAATGTCATGTGTAGTGGTAGAGTTAGAAGACTTATCATTGCTACTATTTTTCTTAGTCCTCTTTCAACTGTGTATATGGTTTGAGTTGAAAAATTAGGAGTTGTTGGAGGACTGATTGTTTTTGTCAGAGTTAGACTAATTAGATGTGAACATATTAGAACCCTTTGTAAGATTTGTGAAGTTATCATAATCCTTGTATTTCCAATATCTACTGTTGAGCTCCAATGAATATTATCAAAGCTCAGCAAGGGATTTGAAACAAGGGAAGTTGAGGAGGCTATTCTCAATACATTTGGCAAGTCTTTTATAAGCCACCCAAACTCAACTCAGTGTGCCACCCCAACCTTGGGTGAACCTTGGAAGCTCAACACCTCTCTGAGCCACATGAGCAAGGACAGTATTATTCTACTGAATACAAGTAGAAGCTCAGGTAAAGTCAATGAAGTAGCATGTCACACAACGATGATCCTTCATGACACTTTTGCTAATTTTGATTTCTACTTGCATATATTGTTGAATAGTCCAAAATTCATTTCAAATTCTAAATAAAAATCTTCCCAGACTAAAAGTCAGGTGAGCTTGGTTCAAACCTTGCTGAGGATAGCTGGCTTAATTTATTAAAAGTGCTGGGCCTATGAAGTCAGAGATGGTATACCGAACCTTGATATATCATTTTGAAAGCAGATGGACAGTCTTAGAAATTTAGCATACATTGAAGGAATAATATATAGAGCTTAGCTTGGTCTATGCTATCATAAACCTCATGCTCATAAACCTTGGTACCTGAACCAGGATCTTCTTGTACATTTGGTTAAGCCAAATGCTTGAATTATTTTTTGATATCTGATCAGTATCAGCATTGGTGTCAATACTAGAAAAATCACTATTACTATCATTGTTATCAATTAGGGGTTTATCTCCAAGAGATCTACTGGCTAGGAGAGTCCTATAGCTCCCAGCCCTACCAGTAGTGGTCTTCTAGATTAATATTGAGGGAAACAATGTTCTCAGGTTATTCTGAAAAATATTACCTTTCTAAGATTCCCTGTAGCTAGTTGGATGAAAGTTTAATAATGAAGGGTTGCCTTAGGGTATGAGTACTGTTAAGATTGCATTCAGACCAGGCACTTACCACAGCGAGAAAATATGAGTGGCTATAGGTGTGGAATAGAATAACTTTCTTTTGTTTCTCTTTTACCATTCTTTAATTCCATTGTCCATAATTCCATTGTCCACACATCTATTATCTAGTTTCCTATTGTTCACTTTTCATATAAGTAGTTAGCTAGAATAGCCCTTCACTTCAGTCTTTGCTGCGAAGACTGAAGTGAGTACTAAAGCCTTCTATGCATTATTTCTAAATACTTACAATTTTGTCATAGACAGTTTCATCTTTAGGTAGCTACTTCAAATAGAAACTGAGTCTTTGCTGCGAAGACTGAAACAGTTTCATCTTTAGCTTTTCACAAGTACTAGAATAGATATTTATAATAGATGTTAATAATAAGGTCAGGAGTAGGAGTCAGAATATACTGTTAAGAACTAGAGTAGACATAGTTGTAGTTTCTAATGTATTACTCTCCATTGTAGAAATGTTGATGAGGTTCAGAGTAGAGTGTGACTTCAGCTTATATGCTATACTATCCAGACCTCAATAGACCTTAATTTCATAAAGGCAAGGTTGGTCAAAATGCACAACAGTAAGAAGCGGAATCAGTAAAAGGTAGACAAGGATTCTAGTAATGAGGTCCTAATACATACTACTATTATAATCTCAAAACATTAAAATAAAAAGAAACAAGAAAAATAGGCTTTTTATACTATAAAAGAGGTCATATCTTTGGCATGAAAAGATATTACTAAAATAGACATTTCAATGCTAGACCAAATTGTTCCTTATTCTATCATTTACTCTTGTTAATTCTCTCCAAGACTTACTTCTTCTTTACCAGCCCTTTCCCCCTTCTCCACTTCTGTTGTTTATATTTTTCTCTTATCCCATCCCTGTGATATGACCTACTTATATTGCTGTCACAGTAGCTATATACAGTAGGGGACAAAACTGTTCAAGTGTTTTGAACATTTGTATTGTACTGTAAATAATGGGAGAATTACATAATCAAAAAATATGACATAATTAGTGGAGATGGCCCTGCTTCTGAACTTATGGTCACAATCAAGATGATTATGTAACTCTCAATGAATATTGAGATATTAATTATTTAAAAAAATAAAGCATTTGAACAGTTTTGTCCCTCACATTTTTTAAACAAGAAATGGTATATATCAGTACTTGGTAAAGCCCCCATTTGCTCTCATCACTGCCTGCACCCTTCTAGGTATGCTCTCAATCAACTTCTGATACACCTCTGACTCTATCTTCTCCCATTCCACTCCAATCCTCTCTCATAGCTCATGCACTCTACTAGAGGGGTGTTCATAGTCAGAAAGGTGCTTTTTGACAATAGTCCAGAGGTGTTCAATAGGGTTTAGGTCAGGGGACTAAGCTGGCCACTTCATGACCTCATAGCCATGGTCAGAAAACCACTCAGTGGCCTTCTTGCACATGTGCTTGGGGTCATTATCCTGTTGAAAAATAATGTCAGTAGAATCTTTACTATAATACTCCAGGCTAGCCTGAACCTCATCATCTAAAATCTGCCTGTACAACTTCCCATCCATCCTTCCATCAATTTTGGCAGCATAGCCAGGTCCTTCCCACAAGATACAACCCCATACCATTACAGAACCTCCACCAAACTTCAGTGTTCTCTCAACTAGCCTATCATTCAAAGGCTTTCCAGCCTTTTTGTATACCCATCTCCTTCCATCTGACTCTAGGGAAATGCATGGGTCAGGCCAACCCACATAGGTCACCAGGTCGGGTGTCCTTGGGTGTGGGTATGGGTCAAGCCACGAGCACCCATGACCCAGGCCCAACCCAGGGCATCAACCTCTATACAAGCATGACTTATACATACGTACACGAGTTGACATGAATGCGACACCCTGAATACGACAAACGTGCCATATGCACACATGACATCACAAATGTGATGTAGATAATATACGTGCACATGCCACAACAAATGCAACATAAGCAACACCCATATGCGCACGTGCTGCCACGTACACGATGTATGCACACACGCCATGCTATTCCCTATCTGACCCCAATCAATTGATTTTGGTCTCATCTGACCAGACAACACACTTCTAGTCCTCTAGAGTCCACTCCAGATGAGCTTCCGCAAACTCCCTCCTTGCCTTCCTATACCTTGCACTAAGAAGTGGCTTCTTTCTCTTTACAATTGCCTTCATCCCAGTCTTCTTTAGGTTCCTCCTTACAGTCTTGGGTGTCACTGGTTCATTGAGAATGTTTTTGAGCACCTGGGTACCCTGGGTTGCATTCTCAATCTTCTCTCTTTGCATAAGCGATACGATATGGTGGATGTTGGAGGGGGATATCTTAGATGGGCAACCACCAGTGGCCTTGGGTATATCAAAACAGTATTTCCTGTGAATGGTAGAGATAGAGCCAACAGAGACACCAAGGTAAGAGGAGATGTAGTGGCTAGAATGACCAGTTTTGAGCAATTGGATAATAGAGTCAACTTTAGCAGCAGAGAGAGGCTTCATGGTTCTGAACAAGGGATGTTTGGCTTTGTTTGGACAGAAACAAACTTTAAAAAGGTTCACATCATGTCACGTGACTTGTCATGTGATTTCCAGCCCTGTATATACAATTTATTACATTAATAACTGTGAGGGACAAAACCATTCAAATGCTTCATTTTTTTAAATAATTAATATCTCAATGAATATTGAGAGTTATGTGATCATCTTGATTGTGACCACAAGTTCAGAAGCAGGGCTATCTCCACTAATTACGTCCTATTTTTTGAATCTGTAATCCTCCCATTATTTACAGTACAACACAAATGTTCAAAACACTTGAACAGTTTTGTTCCCTTGTCAAGTATGCATACCGAGGTTCCGGTTATTCAGCAGTGCTGACCGAGAAGCCATTCTACGTCCACATACAAGTGTCCATACTGCATGCACATCACTTGGTACGCCATTCTCGGCTCAGCACGTCTACCACACCATCTGCCTGTCCCTCGATCTGCTTCACCTCGGGACTTTCTGTCCTTGTTCTATCTCCGTGCGCAACCCTTGTTTTACAGTCATGTACTCTCTATTGTCCTGTCCTTGACCCATTCCCTATTATCCTATTGTTTATTGTTTTATCCTGGTTTACATTCCTTGTTCTAATTTTACTCATTGTGGACAATAACCGCATGCTCTGCATACCTTGTTGTTCTACATTCCTTATTCCACATGTCACTTCTTAACCTATATAAGTAGGACATGCATGTACATATTTCCTCATTCTGGGTATCGACTAGGCTTAGGCCCTTCTACCTTCTTCCCCTCTGTTAAAGTCCTCGACTTGGGCCAGCATCACCAGCATCCCCCCTGAGTACCTGTCTGTTGTAAATCGGTGGCACGCACGGCAAGTAGGGTGCAACGCACGAGTATGTTGAAGCCAAAGCCACTACTCTTAGCCTGCAGGACTTGGCCATTGTCCACACGACAACCCTTGGCAGTACCCAAGTCTGTCAGTACCCGAAGCTTGACACCCCTACTGTACATGTTTATGCTTACTTCTCAAACACCAGCCATCTATGGCCTACCTGCTATTTAGCTATAATTATCCCAGTCTCTATAATATTTAAACCTGCATATACCTCCTTATTCTTTAGTTCAAATATAATGGTCTAAAAACTGTTTCAATATTTGCTTGTTTTGATTTGATAGTATAATAACTTGTGAAATAAGATACTGAAAATACTGAAAATATTTTGGTAAGTAGTCAATCTTGGATTTAGAATAATCCATAATCTATAATTAATGATTTATATTTAGATATATAAATTTTCATCTAGTTACCTTATTAAAATGGTTTCTCAACTATTATTATTGTAACTAAACATTTACACTAACTAGCTTCTTTTTGAAGACAGTTGTTTGCAAAATATAATACCTAATAGGTCATATGGCCATTAAACAATGGCAAACAGACCATGATAACTAGTTAGACATTATTCTAGAACCTTTAATAACTATACTACAGTACCATATTCTCTCTCTTGTTGATTTTGGCCTCTCAGACTATCATATCTCTTGGCATGCTTGGATGACTCTTCCTTTATGGATTTCCTTATTTATTTCATGTCAGGGGACCACCTGTTTCATTTATTTCTTCTCTTTTTCATATTATATCTTCCTTTTAATCTCTTCTTTAACCTATCTATTCTCCAATTGTTTTCTCTTTCATCCTTTCTATTGTTTATGTTATCCTCTTGTTTTTCCCTATGACTAACCCATGTCACAGTTACAATGGCTATATAGTGCCAGCTTAGGTAAGGGTGATCCTCACCCTTTTCTCTTTGGAATGCCCTCACTTAAGGTATGAATATCTTTTAGCTACCATTACTTATAAACTTATTTTAGGATCTCCTTCACCTAAGCCTTGTATGGTATTCCATAGGCTGATTGAGGCTGCCCTTACATTTCCAATGCTACTATCTCCAGACTTTCCTACAAACATTTCCCTGACCTTTAAAAGTCCTTTGGCAGTTGCCTAACAAAGCTTTTGGATGCTAATATTCAGAGCTATTTATCTTATTGACTACACATGTCATCATATTTGTCAAGCTTCAGAAGAGCCAAAGATGTGGGCAGGGAGCAGCCAAGTCCTGCAGGCCAAAAGTAGTGGCTTTGGCTTCAATGTACTTGTGTGTTGCGCCCTACTTTCTGTGCATGCCACTAATTTGGAATAGAAGGGATACTTAGGGGTGCCAAAGGTGCCGACCTGAGTAGAGGACTTTACACAGGAGAGGGAAGGTAAGGGGCCTAAGCCTAGTTGATACCCAGAATGAGGGAGTATGTACATGTATGTCCTACTTATATAGGTTAAGAAGCAACATGTGAAATAAGGAATGTGGGGCAATAAGGTATGCAGAGCATGTGGGGCTATTGTCCAAAATGAATAAAAATAGAATAGAGGAATGTAAATGGTGATAGAACAATAAAAAATAGAATAATAGGAACATGGCCAAGGATAGGACAATAGGGAGTGCCTGGCTATAAAAGAATGGGTTATGACCGAGGATAAAACAATGGTCAGATGTCCCAAGGTAAGGTGGGTCGAGGAGTAATAAGCAGATGGGGTAGGATGAATGGATGGTAAATGAGGCAGAGTGGATGAGGGATAGGGACAAGGACTGTGGATGGTGGATGTGCCAAGCCAAGACCGGTGTACCAAGTGACTTGCATGCAGCGTGGACACTTGTATGTGAACATAGTCTGGCTGTTTGGTTGGCACTGCCAAATTACCGGACACTCGGTACATGTACTTGACAATATTCTAATGAGTCTACCTATGATTACTGTATATATAGATACATACATCCTATACAACCTCTATGATAATTACAACCCCTTTTGGACTTAACTAAAGTGCTCAGC
>QLPG01002558.1:0-16695 GCA_003314385.1 Gomphus sp. MG54
GTAATATTATATATAGAGAAGTGTTACTCAAGGACAATTCATAGATAGTAATAGATAGAGATGTGTTGAACATAGGATTGGAAAATTGTAGTTTTGGCTGGGGTCTGCTTGGGTCTCAGCTGGGCCTTGAGTCTTGGCTCTTGGTCTCAGCTAGGCCTTGGGTCTTGGGTCTCGGTCTCAGCTGGGCCTCAGGTCTTGGGTCTCGGTCTTGGCTGGGCCTCAGGTCTCGGGTCTTGGTCTTGGCTGGGCCTTGGGTCTCAGTCTTGGCTCTGCTGAGGGTTTGGCTAGGCTCTGCTGAGGTTTTGGCTGGGCCTCAGCTGGGGTTTTGGCTGGGCTCTGCTGAGGTTTTGGCTGGGCTCTGCTGAGGTTTTGGCTAGGCTCTGCTAGGGTTTTGGCTAGGCTCTGCTAGGGCTTTGGCTTGGCTTTGGCTGGGCTCTGCTGGGGTTTTGGCTGGGCTCTGCTGGGGCTTTGGCTTGGCTTTGGCTGGGCTCTGCTGGGCTGGCTGGCTGCTCTCACCTGGAGGGCGGGGGGCGGCTCGTGTTTGAGGAAGTAGGATGGTGAGGTGGATTTGGGTGCATGCATGTGGTGTAGTGAGTGGGGAGTTGGATGTGCAATCAATGTGCAAGGTAGGGGTACTAGTAAGAGAAAAGGGAAAGGAAAGGCAACGAATAGTGAAGTTAAAGGAAGTGCGAGGAAGAAAAGGGTGAGGGAAGGTATGCCTGAGGTTCGTGATTCAGATGAACCAGGACCTTTGAAAAGGGTGAGAGTCCAGCCTAGGATGTGTACTCCCTTCTTTCAATGTGGGGCCTTAAGTTCTCGTTCCTCATCCCCTCCACTTCCTGACTCATCCACCCTCTTACTACCATTGGTGGTACCAACACCGCAAATAAGGGTGTCAATGCCCACACCTCCATCCCCTCCACCACCACCTCCTTCACCTCCTACTCCTCCTCCACCACCTATGCCATCTCCCCCACCTCTTCCTTCATGGCCATTCTCCCTCCTTCCCTTGTCGTTCCTGTACCTCCCCAGCCCTCCCCAGTCATCACCTTGACTGCAGCTCTGGTGGAGCTCAAGTACTCAGTCAATGAACTTCGGCTTGAAGTGGCAGATAGCAAGTGTGAAAATACTGAGCTGAGGATGACCAATGACGAATTGTGAGTGGAGGTAAGAAACTTGTCATTGCAGATTGGTTATCAGATGTCTGCCAGTGCAAATGTTATACAGGAGCCATCTAGGGTGTGAGGAACTTGGGAAAATTGGGTGTTGGGGTCTGAAAACCCAAAGAGTGCCTTTGGGGAGGCTGAGGATGATGGAGAAGTAGAATTAGGATTGTAGAATAGGAATGGGTGACTTAATTGTATAATTGAATTTGACTTGAATGTGAATATTAGGTGAAAGGTTCAGAATTAAGAGTTGAATTGGAATAAGGAGTGATGATGGAATTGAACTTGAAAATGAAAGAAGAAGCTGCATTGCGAGTTGGAATGAGTGAATCAGAATTGAGGGGTTTTTTTTTTTTTTGAACTTGAAGACAGAATGAATGGAACTAAAACGCAAGAGTGATAATGAACAGAATAAGCAAGAGTGAATGGAAGAGAAATTGCAAGGTACTTATGGAATGGGTAATGGACCAGGTTTGGATGGATACAACTTGTGAAAGTCTTGAACAAGTTCTGAAGCATGGTTGAGTTCTGTTGCAAGGAGCCATGAAGTTTCTTCATCTGTGCCTTCATATCCTGCCCACCACACTAAGTACAACAACTTGCATGCCATACATTGATTATCGATTATTGAGTCAAGGATCTTGGATATCTTGAATTCGTGTTACATCTGCGTGCTGGTGCTTAGCTAGAGACTTCCAGAAGGACTAGGGGGGGTTTTTTTATCGGAATCAGAATCGGGGACGGAAGTTGAGAATGCCGGGAGGCTGGGGACTGTTCACAGTATAGGGTGGTACGAGTGGTTCGAGGTCACAGGGACTTGGCTTCAACTTATGTGTTGCGCCCTCCTCGATCGTCTGTCCCTAATTTCGGGAAGTCGGAAAGTTTACCGGAAACTAATCGGAAACTACAACGCAAATTAAGTCAATATTCGTACTGGCAAATAGTCCAGTCGACTGGAAGGCTATATACATACGACTATCCTTGTACTATCTTTGCCGGTCATAAAACAAGGAGAAAGGGAGTACAAGGGGTCAATATAAAAGAGAGAACAAGGGAGTGAGGTATGCAATGGTCCTGCGCGTCGGTTATCAAAGTAGCAGAACCTTGACTTCGGAGTCTTTGGAGGTTCGGAATCGCGGAACCTCGGAATGTATGTCGGACCTCCGGAAATCTGTTATGCAGGCTTGGGCAATCAGAAGGGTCCCGGAAACGGTGTGGGTGGTTGTGGTGCTTAATGTGGGTTTGTTTGGTGGCATGGGCTATAACAATTTGGTTTTGCCGTCGATTATGACTGGGGGTGGAGTTAGTTGAATGGGATTTGGAATGGGATTAGAAGAGGCTGGCTCAAGCATTGAAATGTGGAATACAGGATATACTGCGTTCATGTAGCCTGGAAGTTTCAGAGTAACTGAGTGAGTACCGGGACATGCAATGATTTCAAATGGAGCCCAAAACTTCTCAGCTAGCTTTTTCGCAGGATGGGTAGTCCTGAGGAATTTGGCTTTGATAAACCAGGGACCTAAAGAAGGAGGATACAAACTCTGTTCCACGGTCTGAAGTAATGTGTGACGGGACCCCGTGTTTGGAGAATACATGGAGTACAAATAACTTGGCTAGGATGGGAGCTGTGATGCACACCAAATCACACAGACACTGACCGTATAGTCTCTTAAAACAGCTGCCAGTCCCCACATGCCCATAGAACTCCATCTCAATGGACTTCATCGAAAAACTACCCCCATTGGCCAGTTTTGACTCCATCCTCATTATTGTGGACCATCTCACCAAACAGTCCATCTTTATCCCTACCCATGACACCATGCAGGTTATGCAGGATTTGATGTAGGATTTGATGGTTTTTTGGAGCTTGGGCTAGATGTATTCTCTTCTAATGAGGTCTAGTGTTCGGTTTTGTCCGAAGTGTTCAGATGTGGGGTGGTATTAAGTCTGCATGTCAGGTGCTTAGCTATTACTTCCGAAAGGGGTATCTGGGTTGTTTGCAGGAAGGTCTGTAACGGGGCCGAGGACTGAAGTCAGAAGTCGGACGGACTACAGACGGAGACAGAAGCGCCGGAAGCTTAGGGTCGGTTGCGGATTGGTTCAATCCGGTCACTGAAGGGTTCGAAGTCGAAGGGACTTGGCTTCAACTTATGTGTTGCGCCCTCCTCGATCATCTGTCCCTAATTTTGGAAGGAGACGGAAGTTTACCGGAAATGAATCGGAAACTAGGTGGTAGACTAAGTCGATATTTGTACTGGCGAACAGTCCAGTTGACTGGGAGACTATATACATGCGACTATCCTTGTACTATCTTTGCCGGTCATAAAACAAGGAGAAAGGGAGTACAAGGGGTCAATATAAAAGAGAAAACAAGGGAGTGAGGTACGCGATGGTCCTGTGCATCGGTTATCAAAGGAACAGAACCTTGACTTTGGAGTCTTCAGAGGTTTGGAATCGCGGAACCTCGGAATGTATGTTGGAGGTCTGGAAAGTGGTTATTCAGGCTTTGAGTAGTTGGAAAGGTCCCAGAAAAGGTGTGGGTGGTTGTGGGGGCTGGTATGGGTTTATTGAGAGTATGGGTCATAACAGGTGGTCATGTTTGTTCTGTAGGACTCGTAGGCAAAGGTTCCCACTATTGGGGACATAGATACGTTGGTTAAGGAGGAAGAGACCATCTGGTGAGGTTGACTATTTTCCATCAGGGTTGTCGAACTTTTCCAATGTTTCCACATCGCTCCAGCTTGCTATATAGATGTCATTATGAAGTCATTCTGTATCTATTGTTGTAACTGCCCTGAGCATGGAGAAGTACAGTGATGTGGCTCGCAGGGATGAGACTAGTTGCTCTATGGTAAATATGGGTCAAAGGTTGTGGGGGTTGATTGTGGCATAGTTGTTTCCCCCTTCCATTGGGTAGATGTCCCATTGTCTAGTCAGTGCATCCAGATTGGCTCTGAGGCATCTGGGGCAGAAGCAGATGGTCATGTTGAACTATGAGAGGTATTCCAACCATTGGACCTGCCGGCATGTGAGGAGCTTGGTTATTGAGAAGTATTCCAGGTTTTTGTGATCCATGACTATGTCTATGGGGTCAGGGGAGCCTTCCAGGTAGTATTGCCAGGTTTTAAAGACTTCGTAAATCGTGAGCAGCTCTTTATCGTGTATATCATAGTTCAGTTCTGGGGGTGTGAATATCTGGGAGTGGAAGGCGATTGGATGTATGTCGTTGTCTGTGGGGGAAATTGTGGATAGGATGGTGTCAGCAACAACAAGAGCTTCAATACTGGAGAGCGGAAGAAGGAAATGAGCAATGATACTTGTCGGTGTATTGACCAGCTCAAGACTGAGCTTTAACTAATTACCTAAGAACTGTACATATGGTCTAGCGGAGTAGCGGAGTCCAATAACAAGCAATAGATAGAGGAGTAGAGAAATCATGACATTACCCCCCTTTTTAGGGTCAATGTCCTCATTGACCATTGCCTATTTACTGGGTGATCCAATGTACCGGGTTGGAGGTGTTTGTGTTTGTTTGGCATAAGCGCCTGTTTTGTTCGTTCGTTGCCCCTCCCACTCGCGGTCTCGTCCGAAAGAGGTGGTGAGAAGAAGGTAATCGACCCCTGCACTCGTCCTAGCCGTCGTGCCGGCGTGCACGATTGGTGGGGCATCCTTTTTGCGAGAAGAAGGTAAGGCAGGGGTCGCAGACTTGTTAGTTAGTCTTCTCATTGCACTGGCGTGTGTTCAGCTTCCCTGGATCAAGACCCTCTGGAGCTCTCTGCTAGCCATGGATCCTTCTCTCATTGCGCCGGCGTGCACAACAATCCCAGGTCGTTTCTTCGTCGCGCCGGCGTGCGCGGCGACTCTTTTTCTTTTACAGATCCTTTCGTCGCCGCACCGGCGTGCGCGGCGACACGGTCCTTTTGTTGCGCCTGCGTGGGTTTGCGCTGCGTACCTGTCGTGCCCGCCGTTTATGCTATATCCGTCGCGCCTGCCATTGCGTACCGGTGCACCGCCCTCGCACCTGCACCTGTACCTGCACCCGCCGCCCTCGCACCGTCCCTTGCACCTGCACCTGCCCCCACACCTGCCCCCACACTCCTACGTGTACCGGCCCTCGTACCTGCCGCCTGCGTGGGTTGCGCTTGCGCACCTGCCGCGTCCACCACCACTGAGCGTGTCGCGTACGCGTCGCGCCCGCCGCCCTCGCACCTGCATCCACACCTGCACCCGCTGCCCTCGCACCGTCTTCGCGCCCGTGCCTGCCCCCACATTCCTACATGTACCGGCCCTCGTACCTGCCGCCTGCATGGGTTGCGCTTGCGCACCTGCCGCGTCCACCACCACTGAGCGTGTCGTGTACGCGTCGCGCCCGCCGTTGCGTACGCGTCGCACCCATCATTGCGTACGTGTCGCGCCCACCGTTGCATACACATCGCGCCCGCCGTCGCGTACCCGTCGCATACGCGTTGCGCCCGTCGTTGCTCACGCGTTGCGCCCGTCGTTGCTCACGTGCCGCGCCCGCCGTTGTGTACCGGTGCGCCGCCCTCACACCTGCACCTGTACCTGCCCCCGCACCCCTACGTGTACCTGCACCCGCCGTGGTCGCACCTGCACCCGTACCCGCCCTCGCACCATCCTTTCACCCGCAGTGAAGAGCAGAGTCATCCCAGTGGGTGCAGGTGGCAAGACAGTTGAATTCAACCATGTAGTTCATGATGCATTGGTTGTCGTGCATGTGGAGTTTTTTAAGGTCTGTTTCAGCCTCACCTTCCAGGTCTGGGGGGCCAAAATTGGTTTTTAGCTCAGAGACAAATTTGTTATGGTTTTGGAGCCAGGAAGGATTGTCGTGGGTGGCAAAGGCTGGTTCAAACCAGTCGAGGGTGATTCTGTCAGGTATGACAATGCATAGGTTACCTTGGTGCAATCGGACTTAAAGGCATCAGGGCAATCTCTGAAGATCAGGTTGCATTGTATTAGAAAGGTTTGTAGTTTCCTTAGGTCAGATCCATTGAAGGGGTCCAGATTCCAGACTTTTGTGAGAGGAGTCACTTTCCTAGAGGTAGTGAGGTTGTTTGCCAGCATGGCAATTGCTCTGATGAGGTTTGTCGCATTACTTGGATGTTCCAGGGGGTTCTGAGGTGTGGGAGGGTTGGAACCAGTGGGTGGTGGGTTCTGAGAAATGGGTGTGTGATGGAGGAAAGGTCTGGTGATTTTTCATAGGATTTGGGCCCAAGTCTTGTCTCTCATGATGATCAGGAGTGTGAGTATGAATATACTGTTAAATCCACATGTCAGGTGCTTAGCTAGATACTTCTGGAAGGGTGTCTGGAGGCTTCCAAATGGTTCCAAGAGGGGATTGGTACTCCAGAGGCAGAGGGACTAGAGGTCACAGGTTTACAGATGGAAGTTATTTTGGAACCCAAGAAGCTGTGACAAAACTTTGGTGTGAACCAAAGCAAGTCAAGTTCTCCGACAAGATACAAGAGGATAACAAAATACACCTGCACAGGCTATTTTAATGGAGAACCCAATTAAGAGATTATACTCTGGAGATTCACATAATCCATTATCACAAGAGTATTCCAATAAAGATTTAATGAGATCTCATGTAGCTGTGCAAAATGTCTTTATTGATTCTGATCCAGGTCATTTGTCCAAAGAGAATATTTAAGGGAGGTCTTGTCGGGTATCCTGTTCATTACATATAGAATTAATAGTTTAAGAGTGTTAAACTATTAGTTCTAGACTGGTTTAGGTTTATTTCTACTTTTCTATTTTTTATCTGACTTTAGTTTTTAAAGGGGTAGCCTGCCACTTTGGTAGCAAAAGCTAAGGTTCACTCTTCAGAATGAACCTTATTCAACAGATCTTCAGACCCATTGTTGAGTGTGGCTTCTGGTCTTCGGACCAGTTATCTAAGCAGACTTTGGTCCACTTATGAGAGTGCTACTGGCACTGATTTAATCCTGTGAATTAATATGGGTGAAAATGATTATTATTTTACACTACATAACTAGCTTTTTTTATACTAATTCTATGCTAATTATGTAATCTCCTGATAAGGCAATTCCTTCATGAAGCTTGTGGAGGTGTTCAGAAGGTATTGGAATGCCTTGGAAGCATGTAGAGTCATTGTGTCACCATTGTAACTACTTTTACAATAAAAGAAATATAAAATTTCCACAACTGGTACTTTCGTGACTAGTCATGTCACAAAATATTAATATTATGTAAGTCATGTTTCTGGACTGACCGTTTATGTAATTAGTATTATATAAGTCCAGGAATTTGTTGTACATTGTAGACTGAGAACTTGAGCCAGGAGTTTGGAGCCACTTTTGTAGATTTAGGTAATTGGCTCCATAGTTGTTGTACATTGTGGGTCCACACATTGATATGCAAAAATATAAATGTTTTTATGATTATCTGTAGGCTCAATCTCCTTGATAATTAAGAGTTCATTACTGGAGGTAATTCACTCTTAATTGGCCAGCCAAAAACATTATAATATTTTTTTGTTGCCAAGATATGGCTGATTTAAGTGGAAATTTTCTTGAGGAGAGGTTTGGATTCTGCAGGCTGATTTGGCTCAAAAAATGATTAAAAATAATAGGGAGCATTCTCTATTCTCTAACAGAAGTGGAAAAGCCAGAAAGACAGGAAGCGCCAGGGCTTAGGACTGTTTCCGGTATTAGGTCATACGACTAGTTATTCGAGTTGTTCAAGGTTGTAGGGACTTGGCTTCAACTTATGTGTTGCACCCTCCTTGATAGTCTGTCCCTAATTTCAGAAAGTTGGAAAGTTTACTGGGACTGAATTGGAAACTATGATGCAGAATTAAGTCGATATTCATACTGGCAAATAGTCCAGTCAACTGGGGGCTTATATACATGTAACTAATCCTTGTACTATCTTCTGCCAAGTAAGGACAAAGGGAGAAGGAAAATACAAGGGGCTAATGGAGAGGTGAAAACAAGGGAACAAGGTACACGATGACCTTTATAGTTTATTATTCACGCGAGGAACCTTGATTTCCAGCATCACGGAAGGGAGTCGGGTTTGGAAGTCATGGGTTTCTGAATGGAACAGTGGAAAGATGTTCAGGGAATGGGCTTGTGGATTGCTGTGGTTGGAATCCCCCAGGAATGGTGGTGGCTGGATGATTAGGTTGGTCTGAGTGGTGGTTTATAACACTCAGCCCCCTTTGGCCTCAACACCTCTTGATTCCCTATGGTCCCCAGCCCTGTGCTAGGCACTACCTGTGCTATTACCCCTCCTCTGTGCCTTTGCCTTTGGCCCATGTTTCTTTGCCACAGCCAGGGTTTTAGAGAATGGATATGGTGCATATCAGTTCAGTAACTTTTTCTGTCACCTTGGTTGATGGGACCCCTACCCTGTGTTTCGATCACCTCAACAGTCTGCCTTGTTGCATTCATCTCCTCCTCCAGCCTCTTCCCCTTGGCCCTCTTTGTGGCCTCTTTGGCATGTCATTTTTCTTCAGTGGCCTTTGCTGCTGCTGCCTTCTCTGCTGCTTTCTTTATAGCCTCCGCAACTTCCTCTGCTACCTTCTTGGTAGTAGCTACAGCTTCCTCCACAGTCTTCCATTTTACCTCAGCTGCTTCCTTCTTGTTTGTGCTTACAATACACCCATTTTGCCTCCACTTCATGAATGATGCAGGTGTCTTTGTCAGACTCACTTCCTATTATTGCAGTGTGTATTACTAGGTGGTGGGTGGTAGTGATGGGGGCTGGCAGGAAGTTGCCTAGGATATTAAGGTCCTAAACATTCTGTGACATTACATTGGCACCTGGAACTCTATTTTCAAACTCAGCTTACTGGCTTTATGGGTTCAGCTGTTAAGAGGGAGATACTGTTAAGTACATGCTACTGAGCCTCGGTTCACTCAGTTGTACCAGTCAAATGTCTTACCATCTAATCCCACCTGCAAGTGACAAGTCATTCTTTACTAGTACGTGGTCTTGGCTTGGTACATTCAGTTTGTCCTTGGTTCATTCTACTCTATTGCATCCTATCTTCTATCTCCTTCTGTCCCTGTAAGGGCAACCCCAGTAGTGCCTGAGAGCTTTAATGGGGGGATTCCTAAGTTTAGTCATCTAGCTATGTACTTGAGGGAAAGGGGGCTTTACCTAGCAATGAGAGGATTCCTAAGAGGAAAACCTACAACCCCTTGCTAGTGAGTCCCATGCTCTAATGTACCCTGTACTATGCACCGCTTCTCTCACATATCTTACCCTTCCATTAGGTCCAGAGGTATGTTCTCTGGGACATCTACAGGCCCAGTCCCAGGTGCTTGGTTTGAAATCTCAGGCTTTCAGCTTGGTGCACAATGAAGACATCATTTGTCTGTTTGGTCTTAGGCAAAGATATCTTAAATCTTCCTGCCCCTTGGCTTGTTCATCACTTTGGTAGTCGATCCCTGGTCTCTCTGTTCTGTACCTTACCTCTCTCTCCCATAGGTGTGCCTCTTGTCATGTAAGAGTCTCGAGGATA
This sequence comes from Gomphus sp. MG54, assembly GCA_003314385.1. Lineage (NCBI taxonomy): Eukaryota > Fungi > Basidiomycota > Agaricomycetes > Gomphales > Gomphaceae > Gomphus > Gomphus sp. MG54. The sequence continues at coordinate 9,679 of QLPG01002558.1, forward strand.
TTGGAAATGCTAAGCCATTGGGCCAAAACTTCAGTTGAGTTTGCAGCCCTATGGGCTGAGTCATTTAGGCTCAGCTCAAAAGGAGGGATAGGTCATCCCCTGACAGTCCCCTCTTATTCTTTTATGCATTAACTTTCTACTCATTTCATTATGTTTCTATGCTTGGTCAGTTTGACCAAATTTTCCATATCTTGTTTCCATGTCTTATTCTTTTGCATACATTTCTTGCATTACCCTGTAACAGGTCAAGGTCATTCATCCCCATTTCTTTGACTATATAGGTAGCATATTTGATGTATGTATTTCTTCGTTCAGAATATCAACAGCAATTAGACTATAGATCCTCTTAGCCTCTCTGTCCCAGTCCATGTTTGGGCTGACCCTCTTGGCACCCTCCCAAACAATCTTCCCAAAATTCAGTGACCTCATGGAAGAAGGACGCAACACACAAGTACATTGAAGCCAGCCATGTCCGCTTGGCTCTTTGGACTGGGCTGAATCATGCCAGCATTGTGTTCAAGGCACTATAACACTAGTGCTCAGCTCATGCATGTTTGGCACTTTCAGTGTTCACAGCCTTGATTTAAGAATACCAAAGAGTGTAAGCAAATTTCTCTATATTTTTCTCTATTAATTTCACTTTTTACCACTAAAATAGTGACACAAACATTATTCTACTAATATAATATTGAAATTTCTAATAGCCTCAATTTACTACATTTTTCACATGTTTTTCCTAAAATTTCTGAGGCTAAAATCACATTTATTTGTTAAAGTGCCACCAAAGTACCCATAACTCAGCTATTTTTGATGATATTTCCCTTACTGGGTAATATGATCAATTTTAATCTCAACACTAAGATTGAATTAGTTTTCAAGTGTGCAGGTCTAAGGCTGTGCGGGCTACAACTGCAAGCTCCCTCCAACAATCAACATGTATGACAGCTTATATTAAAGCTGAGATGGACTATTGCATTTTAGATATTTCTTTATTTTAGGCATTTTAATTCCCGAGGCATTATGCTGTGAGTTAAAACAAGCAATCATTGAAACAGTTTGTGAGTCACTGTATAAGCAAGACCCTGTAGATACTTGCTTCAGCTTGCTAGTTATGCCTGAGAGCATAAGTCCCATATTCCGGCACCAGACTAGTCCAGAAGCCGACCATCTTATAGTTCACTTGATTTTTAGGTACAAATAAATGTTATTTTAGCTTGCTTGCAACTGAATGTTCAGCCATCCACCTCATTTAAAAATCACCTTGGAGATGTGTATGTATGGGATTTAAATGGGCAATATGGGGTTATCAATTTACTAGAACATTTATGTGCTACATTCATTTTTCCAAACAAAACAATGTGAAACCTTCAGTCCGGAAATGCCATACACTGTCTGCCAGCATTTCACAAGTTAACAAAAAAAAACCGAAAAAATCATAGTGAGAGTCTCTGACACTAACAAACAAAATAGAGATGTGGCAGTCGAAGCAGAATTGAATCCGCAACATTAGATCGTCGAAAGATTGTATGTACATTATCGAGTAGGCGGGGTTTGAACTATGAAATTCGAGTCGTTTATCAGCGGAACGAGGACTGTTTTGGGGAATACTCCTCCTCGAAAGAAACTACAAAGAGGTCCACAATCCGCACACCCTTGGGAAAGCCATCTGATAATTTACTGCAGAATCGTCGATAGAACAGCAGCGAGAAGAGGAACAAAGCGCTTATTCCTGTCTTTGGACAGGTTTGCATAGTGGCTATGAGTATATCATCCATTACGGAACAGTTGCACAACAAGGTCGAGACCCTTGCAGCTAATAACGTGGACTCTAAGGACTCCGAGGTCCGATACATGGCCTATGCCTCCCGACTGCGCACTGCCCTCCGAGCTTCCACGCGTTATATTGCATATGTCAGTACGCCTTATGATCCCATTGCCGAGACAACGTGCACGTGTGTTGATGATCTCAACCTATATATTCAGACCAGTGACGTAGGCGAAGCATTTCGACCTCTTGTTAACCCACGCATAGTGAAGGCGGCCTATGGCATTTCATGGGCCTATCTCATAGGGTTAGTCTTCCGACTATTCCCCCCTCTGCGCGACGGAGATCATTAATTTGTTTGAAGAGACGTGTCCTATGAAGCGTACAAGGCGCATCAACGAAGCCCAACGCCCGTAGAAGCTGCGAATTATTCCGAACCCACTAGGGTTGGTCTCGTAGCTGTCCAACGAGGTGTCTTCCAAGCAATAGCATCCATGTATGAATTCCCTATCTTGTATTAATAACTTGAGCTCAAACGAGTTTAGGGGACTTCCGGCTCTTACCATCCACATGGTCGTTCGTCAGGCAACTAAGATATATGCTAGGAACGCAAAGAGTGGCCGGGTGATGACATGGGGTCCAACATTAACGGGACTGGCAGTTGTACCATTCCTCCCATATTTGTTCGATGAACCGGTGGAACATGTTACCGACTTAGCGTTCCATTGGATGAAGAAACGATGGACAGCCAATGATCAACGGCGTGCGTGAATACCTAGCCAGTCATCTATTCTTTCGTTCTCTTGAACACGTTGCATCTTCACACCTTGGGTAATGTCTCCTATAATATTAGATATCATACACAGCAAGTACGGCGAGACACAGGATATAATGCCTATACATCTCAACACAACTATAACGTAGCGGGATCTGAACACGACAGTATGGTGCAGGGGTTCTGCCAAGATGATGTCCTATAAATAGGTCTTGGGATGTTCAATTGTCTAATCACATTTGTTGTTAATCCCGCTACTATTTGATTGTTGAAAAGATATCACCATTACGCTAAACAACATTTTAACCGCTACGAAGGATGGAGCATAGCAGGATTTCGAACCGTGTCTCCTTGTATACCTGTGAAAACCGAGTCACTCGAGGGCCAGGTACTGTATACCGGAACTTCAAAAACACTATTTAACCCACTGGGGTCGAGACCCAACGAGTGGGTCAGCTCCATGAATTGTGGATGGTGAAATATATTTATTTCCCCATGGGTCGAGTGTGGCTGAACCGTGGCTGAACCAGGATCAGAGCGTGAATATGATCTAGTGAGGCTAGATTCCTCCAATGTTCGTTTTCGAGATAGATCATTCCGTCCTAGAGTTGGCCCTTTCTTGTCTACATTTGCACCACGTAGGAGGTCGTAGGCTTGGGATGCTGCCGGCCATGCTTCCTGTCAAAAATTTCAGTGCCATCAATTATTACAAAAGTTATGTACCCGCCTTCATATCTTCTAAACAACTCATGCCATGGGATAGGCCGAGCTTTGCTTGTACGTCGTCTGGGTAAATTTGGACTGCGAGGTTGAAAGTGAGATGAATGCGGAACTTGTATTTGAAAGAGGTACATACGAACTGTCACATGCATGGCGCTACAAATTGCATGTGTCAGACCGGACATTAACGAATGAAAATAATAGTTTTACCATGCAAGGAAGGTGTAATAGATCAGCAGCGCAGGGGAATGCTTGAGCCCAAATGTGGTATTATATGTGTGTGCTAGGATATATGAAGATAAAAAAAAAAAAACAGAGAACAACTGCCCCGGACTGATCATACCAAGATTGGTTATATTAGCAGCAGCAGCTCCACCCAAGTCGAGCGCTCGACGGGAACTTAATGTGCTTCTATAGATTGTTTAATAGTCAGCACTATTGATGTACGAACTACTCACTCATCCGGATTGTGGATATCACAATGTAGACTAGAAGAATCAGAAATAACGATATGAATCACGATCATAAATACCCACTGAGAACACTGCAGGAGTAGGACTGAACACCAGTATAACATGTGAAGGCACAAGATATGAGGGGGAGGTACTGGTGATGCTGTGGATCGCATAGTCTCCGGTAGATCCACGTACCACCGCTGCAACTTCTGGTCAATATCCAAAAATGTGGCATGTCTTCGGGCAGCAGCCCCCCCCGGATTGATCGCGTATAAACTGTGTAAAACCAAGGCGAGAATTTCAACTAATACCATCCACGTACTATTAACTAGAAGTCAGCAAGTGCCTGGTGATTCTCACCAATAGAGCTAAGGGATCGGAAGCAACTTGTGATTCTGCCTGGGAGGGGGTTGTATCCCTGAGCAGTTGGGGTGTTTCGATATGGCATCCACAGTTGGAAGTCCTCTTGCTATTTGTCTATTACGATCGGAACAGTGGGTAATAGACGGTTTGATGACTCACGGTGTCCACGTCGGGTAGTTGAGTATCGTAATCCTCAGGATGGATACGTAACGGTCGACCTGGCAATACTTACGTGAAATGAAGGCGCTTGGTGAATAGCACGACCGCACCTAGCTGTGCAGCAATATATCTACAAGTAGTTTCCGGGTGTTGGTTGCAATAGGTGAAGGTGTTTCCAGGTCACGTACGTATCGAGCACGACACAACCATACCAGACAGACCTCCGTATTCTCAACATTTGTTGTGAAAATACACAAGATCCACCTTGGATCCACTGATCAGCATTTCGGTTTAGTCCAAGATCCAGTGCCTAAATAATTCTGAGCCTGAGGGAACTGGACAGACGAATGGGGACGCCACCATTTGAATTCCCGTCACTATCCCAGGAGTGTGATCATGTTGCGCAACAGAGATATTATAGCATCGACTTACTTAGGAAGAGGGATGCGTCCGTTAAGCCACCTGCGTCAAGTTCAGGCGACATTGAGAAACGAGAAAGGGGAAGCATACTTAGCCCCATGGCCCGATAACTAAGAAGTAGTAGGGCCTGGCATGTAGATAAACGACTTGATTCAAATGACTTATCTTTGATCAAAGCAAAGCAAGGATATAAGCAGACCTCGGAATGATAAAACATCTATGCTTACTGAGTAAAACCTGAACATCCTCCATATAGCTGCTACTATCTGCTGACGACTCTTGGTTTAATTGACCGGAATCATCGGAGTCCGAGTATTGTGCAACCAAAGCAAACATTGCTAAAAGAAGCAATTTTGGAGGTCCACCAGATCCAGATTTTCGCCTTTTTACTTCTAGTGTAAGGCAGTTATATAATATGTTCGGGTCATCAACTTACAAAGAAGGCCACTCATCCCAAAATTGGTCTCGGTCGACGATTGGAAAGATAGGATGAACATAGTGAAAATATTGGCGAAGAAGATGTTCCTGCGTGGACATACTGGGCAGACGGATTTGCCGTTCCACTTGATCAAACAACAGCTCTCCGCTGTTCTCCATTGGCCCGCACATTGTTCTCTGGGGAATTTGCCTGTTTGGTAGCATACCCGACGCAAGGTTAATGCAAATGACTTCGTCTCTTCAGAGCGACCTACCACACTTGTTGGGAAAAAAGGGCATCCGAGCGGGGACATCGTGACAACAACGTCAACCCACTGCTTTCGCCAATATACCTTACCTGGAGGAATGGGTCAGGAACGAATGGGAACAAAGTCCATGAATCTTTACTTGGGAATCCTTGTTCAAGGACAATTTCCCAACGCCCGACAAATTTGGGCTGTCTGAGTCAGGCGGATATTCTGCACGGAGAGGTAAATTTATTTCTTAGCAGGCCATATTTTTACAGACCACTTGCTGTAAAACTTGTTGGATATATAACGTGTTGGTCCCCACTTTCAATCTCGAGTCTTAATGGTCCAGCTGTCCGACGTTTTTGGCGACGATTACCTTCCCACCGGGTGGCCGTGAGGGTGTCGCTAACACTTATAGGATCGGATTGTCCACATATTGTTGCCTCGGAAGCCTGGTCTTTTGCAGCAAGTCGCTCATTTAAATGGTCCTGCCAGGCATATGAGGGACTTGTGAAGACGGGGCTACCTGTTAGTTCAAATAAGCCATGAAATAAATGAATATATAGATGAAATAGGAAAATGGTCACCGCTCTCTCGTGAGTATACAAAATCATTATTAGACATTTGTTGTTGCGCTTTGTTTGGCCTTCGACGAGTGCGTGAAGGGCCAGGTGCGGGCTGGCCGGCGTGCATACGTCCAAGTGCGCCAAAAGTACTTTTATTCACCCTTGTGATTATTTGGTCTGCTAAAGGATCCTTTGAGAGGACGCTGACCAAACGTTCGGCTTGCGGAGAAGAAATGATGGCACCCAACAAAGCTTCTGCTTCATGGAGTCGGGTTTCAAGAGCATTGAGATATCTAAAGTCACATCAACAGTCAAAATTTATGCGGTATGACGGACTTAAGCATACCCCTTTGGGGGGCCCCTCTTCTGGGAGGGGCCTAAAACATTCTAATTAGTCAAGGAAAGGAAACTTAATGAAGTTGTTGAGACACACCTTGAAAAGTACACGCTTTTGATATTATCAGTGATGATCAATCATAGAACACTTTCACTGCATACCTATGCCAGAGAAGACACAGCCTTTGCATGGCCCATCATCAGGTGCCAGGTCACACCGACTCTGAATTTAGAGAAGACAGGTGTTGACTCAGATTGAATATGTTAAAGCTCGGTATTACCTTTGCCTTTCTGCATTGATCACAGGCTGAAAGGGTATTTCCAAAAAGAAGAGCATCCTTTGGGTAAGAGGACTTACCTCTAGAACTGCGCTTCCTTGGGTTCTCTTTTGCTGAGGTGGGGGATATAGGGGACACTGGGTCATCTGAATGACCCTCCATGCTATCAGAATGACCCTCCATGCCATCATCGTGGTCCATTTGGTGATCGGAAGCAAATCGGCGCACTGCAGACTATGTCTGGGTGCGAGAAACTTGGTGTAGAAAGACAATACCACAAAATATTATGTATAGCGGAGAGGAAGAGAATATTCAAAAATTCACCGTTAGATACGCACAACAAGCAGCTGTCATTGCGGCTCCCTGCTTCCGCGGAGCGTGAGTGGACTTTCAAAAATCTAATCTCCGCCATATGATGTAATGATGACGTTGTCTTGATGACATAATTAATATAATTACACCGGTTTGCAGTACGTAAGGCGCGCGCCAAATTGCACACGCGTTCGCGCGGG
>QLPG01002564.1:0-13526 GCA_003314385.1 Gomphus sp. MG54
ACAGTGTGGGTGGTTGTGGGGGTTACTGTGGGTTTGTTTGGGGGCATGGGCTATAACATGAATGAAACTAACCTGCCGCCATCTCTATGGTGTGAGGTTGCAGCAACAGTCATTTATCTCAATAACTTTGTACCTACTTCAAGGAACCCTCTCACCACTCCATTCAAGCTATGGTACAATACTAAGCCTAACATTTCCCATCCATGTCCCCTGGGTTGCACTGCATATGCAAAGATACCAGTGGATGCCAGTGGAGGTTTGGGCAAACTGGAGGCACAATCTGTCAAATGTACTCTCATTGGATACTTTAGGCAAGATGCTTACCGTTTGTATGATCCAGCTACACAAAAGATCATTCGGTCAGGCGATGTTATCCTTGAGGAAGGTGGTGGTCACAAGATGTTATCTAGCCTAGGGGAGACACATGAACCACCCATGATACAGGCACCTTGGATAACAAAGTCACTACTGTATCTAGCACAAAACCAACAACCCCAGAAGCATATGAAGCACCCATAGCACCTTCAGTACCTGGACCACACTGTTCCACTTTTACCTACATACCCATATGTGCAATCATTGACTTACAAACATCTGAGGATATCATCGAAGAAGCAAAGCAGTCAGGACTGGATTGGGCAACAAACACAGAGGCATATGCTAACATTAACAATGCAAAAGCTTTTCACACCAGCACCATTTCCCACACGAGTGACCTATCAGACCCACAGAACTACTGGCTCCCCAACTCATACCAGGAGGCAATGACACATCCAGATATCTGGGGAGAACCAATTGCCAAAGAGCTGGCAGTGATGGCAGAATATGATGTATGGACAGTCATCAATCCACCAACTGATGTCCACCTGGTGAAAACATGTTGGAATTTTGCTAATAAGTATGATGCAGATGGAAACCTTGTTACATGCAAAGCCCAACTGGTCACGAAAGGGTTCACACAGATCCCAGGGGTAGACTTCTTCAAAACCTATGCTTCTGTAGTCAGGTATGAGTCACTCCGAATGAACCTTGCTATTGCAGTGGCAAAGGATATGGAAGCTTGGCAGGTTGACTATGTAGCAGCGTACCTAAACTCCCACCTGCAGGCGATCGTACACATTGAGTTACCCGATGGCACAAAGGTGGATGGGAAAGTAGGACGTCTCAACAAAATGTTGTATGGAACTATGGATGGTGCATACAATTGGGAAGAAGCACTAAACAAGGAGATGGGGGAGCTAGGGTACTACAAGTCCAAAGCAAATCCTGCGGTTTGAGCCAGACACACAAACGGTGATATCACAGTAATGAGTACCTATACAGATGACATGACAGGAGTTTCATCTTCAAAAGAGGAGGCAGAATGAGCAAAGGAGGAGCTAGGATGGATGTACAAGACAAAGCACCTGGGTGATGCCAACTTGGTTCTGAGGATTTGCATTGACAGAGATAGGGCGGCTGGCACCATCAGCATCTCACAATGTGCATACCTCGAACGCATACTGGAAAGATTTGGAATGAAGAATTGTAACCCACGAGGAACACCCTTACCCCCAGGACTAGCACTCACAAAAGGCATGGCACCACACTCAACAGAGGATCGGGATTTTATGGCCGATAAGCCTTACCACCAGGCATTGGGGTCTATTATGTACGCTCAGATTGCAACATGGCCTGACTTATCATATGTGATATCCACTCTTAGCAAATTTGCGTTGAACCCAGGACAACTACATTGGAATGCACTCACACATGTCTTATGTTACATCCAGGGGACCCTCGATTACAAGATAACATATGGCGGAAAATTCACAGATCTCAAACCTATAGGACATGTCAATGCAGACTATGGTGGTGACCTTGACAGCCACCGGTTATGCTCAGGACATGTCTTTATCCAGGCCAGGGGACCAATGGCATGGGGGACTCAATACCAACCTACAGTTGCCCTTTCAATGACCGAGGCAGAATACATGGCACTTACTCGAGCAATGAAACAAATATTATGAATGTATTCAGCAATGGATGAAGTCAGATACCCACAATCAAAGCCAGCTATGCTATGGAACGACAACACCAGAGCCATCTTGTTAACTCAAAACGCCAAGCATCACTCACATGTTAAACATATCGATATCAGATATCACTATATTCGGGAACGTATCAAGGATGGCGACATTGAAGTATAACACCTTGCATCCATAGACAATCTCACGGATATGTTCACCAAGCAACTTCCTTGCATCGCACACCGCAATGTGTTGCCCTCTGCTTGTGCTAGAAAGTCTGCTTAGCCAGGGGGAGTGTTGTAAACGAAGGCTTATGCAGACTGGGGAGACAATGGGACACTTTATCCATTGTTCTTTTTTTCCTTATTGTTCAATTCACTATAAGTACATATGTTGTAGTACTCCATACCTCAGTCAATTTACTCACTACGTGTCAACTGAGGTACATTACCACTTTTAGCTCACACTCAGTTATTTAGTATACTGAACAGTTCAGTTAGATATTACTTTTGTTACAGGTGCTACTATTGAATTACAGTCGATTTACTCACTACGTGTCGACTGAGATATTACTTTTGTTACAGGTTGGTTGTCGGTCACGGTTTGGTTGTCGGTCACGGTTTGGTTGTCGGCCACGGTTTGGTGTCGGTCACGGTTTGGTGTCGGTCACGGTTTGCTTGACGGTCACGGTTTGGTTGTTGGTCACGGATTGCTTGACAGTCACGGATTGGTTGTCGGTCACGGATTGGTTAACGGTCACGGGGTTGGTTGTCGGTCACGGTTAGGTTGTCGGTCACGGTTTGGTTGTTGGTCACGGTTCACGGTTGGTTGTTGGTCACGGTGTACGGTTGGTTGTTGGTCACGGTTTGGTTGTTGGTCACGGTTCACGGTTGGTTGTTGGTCACGGTTTGGTGTCGATCACGATTTGGTGTCGATCACGGTTTGGTGTCGATCACGGTGTGGTTGTCGATCACGGTGTGGTTGTCGGTTATGGATTGGTTGTTGGTCACGGATTGGTTGTCGGTCACGGATTGGTTGTCGGTCACGGACTGGTGTCGATCATGGATTGGTTCTCGGTCACGGACTGGTGTCGATCACGGATTGGTTGCCGGTCAAGGATTGTTTGTCGGTCACAGATTGTAGTATGACAAGTATTTCCTGTTTGCTTCATCTTTCCCGGGTACTCATTGTGAGGACTCTGCTGACCAAAGATCCAGCGTCCACGGTCCCTCCGCTTCGTAAAACACTCCGGAATAGTGGCAATGTACTTCGCCGGGAGAGCTTACCATTGGTATAAAAGCTTCATAAAAGCTTCTCGTCCCCAGCAATATTTTCTTCATTCTCTTCTTCGCCACATCCAGCATGGTTACGTTTCAAAAGGCTGGAGTTCTTGCTATTGCATTTGCTGCGACAGCCCGTGGAGCCACGGTCTCTAAAGATTGGACCCTTGCCGCAGGCCAGATCGCCCCCGACGGGTTCACTCGAAATGCCACCCTCGTTAATGGACAGTTTCCAGGGCCGCTATTGAAGGCTAACAAGGGGGACACGATCTATGTAAACGTGCATAATAAACTCGCAGATCCCACAATGCGTCGCAGCACTAGTATCGTATGTCCCGTTCTCTCCTTCCCAAATTATATCAGTTGACGGTGTCATTGTAGCACTGGCATGGAATCGTAAGTGTTTGAAGGTCGAAGTGTGCAGACTGATTCAAATTTATCTCCTCTTTCTCAGTTCCAACCTCGTAATGCACAGTGAGTACCGAAGGATAGATGGCTATCTAAACGTCAACTTATAATCCTAATCAGCAACGACGGACCATCGTTTGTTACTCAATGTCCTATCTCTCCAAAGTGAGTCCAAATTTGCTCACTTCTACGCATCGATACTGACTTGTGTCACACCAGTAATTCCTACCCATATAAGCTGGTTGTTGGGCAACAAGCCGGAACTTTCTGGTATTTACTTTGCGGTTCAACTCTCCTTCACTGAATACCGAGAGAGTATTTGCGATAGGTATCATAGTCATTTAAGCACTCAATACGTAGATGGCATCCGAGGACCCTTGGTCATCTGTAAGTTGTTCATAGCTATAGTTCCTGCTCTACCCCCAGAATCTTATATATTGCACAAAAAATTAGATGACCCAGAAGATCCTCAGAAATATATGTATGACGTAGATGATGAATCAACGTAAGTTGTTGTTTTCCTCCCCTGCACAATTGTGATTTACCAATGCCTCCCAGTATTATCACTCTGGCGGATTGGTATCACTCTCCGGCTCTTGGCGCAACTGGTAGGGCACTCCTGACCATCTCCCATACTCGTTGTCTCAAGCTTGTGTCATCTTTAGTGGCGTGGAAAGCTGGAGGCCCAGAGCCAGTTCCTGATTCGGGTCTAATCAACGGCGCAGGACGGTATTCCGGAGGTCCAACAAATGTTACCCGGTCTAGAATTAACGTGGAGCATGGCAAACGGTATAGGTTCCGTTTGATTAACATATCAGCCGAAGGTCAGTAATTGTCATTCTGGATTTTAACTTCCGTCGTTGATGTCCATCTGCTAGGGGCGTTCAATGTTTCGATCGCGAATCATGACATGACTGTGATTGAAGCCGATGGTATGTAAGACCTGATTTACTTAGGGGCATCAAGGTGAACGTATTCTAGGTATTGCTCATCAGCCCTACACTGTGCGATCTGTTATTCTTCGCCCTGGACAACGCTACAGTGTCGTTGTGAGTTTCACATCGACATTAGTTTATCTTGGGGAAATCTAACCGTGCTTGAACAGGTCGATGCCAACCAGACTGTCGATAACTACTGTAAGCATCCCTGCCAACAGCCATTGAAGTTTCCAACCGTTTTATAGGGATCAGCGCAACTCAGACCATCCGTGAAGTGACGACTTCGCCCACCAATTCCAACTGTACGTTGCAAAACAAATATAATCTCTGAGTCAAACTGAGACAACCTATCAATCCCTCCTTTGAAATGACAGTCAACGGCACCGATACTTATGCTGTACTCCACTATGAGGGGGCATCTAGCGCCGAACCCACCGCTCCTCAGCCGGCCGGACCCCCAGATGATGGAGGATTCGAGGAGTTCAGAATGATTGTATGAGTTCCCTCGCCCTCAGCTCACATTGCCTTTCATCTCACCGACTCGCCTTCTGCGTAGCCGCTTGTAAACCCCGGCGCCCCAGGTGGCTCTAGTCCTCCAGACCAAGTCTTCAATTTCACGTTCCAACCTACAACCTCTAATGCTGCTGTCTGGGTATGGATGCCAGACACCAATTGTCCCAACACATTTTTATTCTAACATTCCATTTTCGTATAGGTTATTAACAATGTTCAATATCAGCCACCCTCGGTTCCGACTCTCCTAAATATCCTTGCTAATGGCTTTAGGAACGAGTGCGTATCCGTCTCTTGGACAGACACTCACACGACAACTCATTGAGATTATTTAGCTCTCAATTCGGTCCAAACGAGAATACGTTTACCCTGAAACCGAATGCCATCGTCGAAGTTTCGTTCATAGGCGGTATCGGCCATGCATTCCATTTGCAGTTCGTCACATTCATCTAAATCGCGTCCTTACCTCTTAAATCGAACGTTCCTTAGCGGACACGCATTTGACGTTATTCAGTCTGATTCGGCCTCTGGGCCCAACTATATCAACCCCCCACGTCGCGACGTCGTCGCCAGCGGTGGGACCACAGACAACCCTGTCCGCATCAGGTTCAGGACGGACAATCCTGGTTAGTACTGCTTCTCGAACGTCTACGTCGCACCTATCTGATCATATCTACCTTCTAGGCCCATGGTTCATGCACTGCCACATCGACTGGCATTTAGGTACATCCTAATCATTTTCCTTCGACTGCCATCTCGTCACTGAACAAATGGTGATTTTTTAAAATCGTAGAGGCCGGTCTCGCGGCCGTCTTCGCTGAAGATCCCTCAGGTATGCAAAGCAGCCCTTATGGAGTCTCATGTCATTTCGCTTATCCATGTTCCCCACAGGCATCTCAAGCGGCCCCCAATCCGTGACACCGAACAAGGCCTGGGAACAGCTCTGCAGCATCTACGATGCGCTCGATCCATCCCTCCAGTGATCCACTCCTAGCGAGTCGATGCATAGGACAAGAGATGCCCCTTTTGCCACTCATGACGCGAGGGGACCGAGATTAACACACAATCCCTAGAAAATCAAACGTCGGCTCTTTTTTCTTGGAATTTTTAAATCAAATGTAGTTCACGGGTCGTTTAGTAATATCCAACAATATCTTGATGCACGCTATATCAGTTCGCATGAGGCGTGTTGGAGGTTGCTGGAGTATAAAATCCATGCTCAGATTCCAGCCGTGATGGAACTTCCTGTTCATCTCACTGGCCAGCATAATGTTATTTCTCATGCAATGCAGGATGCCCCAACTGCACTGAACATGCCAAGATGATGCTAATGAGTTACTTTGAAGCAAATGCCAGGTATCCTGAAGCACATGATTTGGTCTATGTTCAATTCCCAGAGAAATTTGTCTGGGTACCAAGGTCCAAATCATAGAAACCTTGTGTATGGCTATCTACCATTGGTTGTATACATTTTTCCAGTCCTTCTTCTGGAGAATGGTTTGTCTTGTGGACCCTTCTGACAGTGGTAAAAGGAGAATGTTCATTTGAAGAACTCAGGCCATTTGAGGGTGCTCAACATGATACTTTCAAAGCTGCCTGCCTTGCACGTGGTCTCCTAAAGGATGATACAGAATGGACGCTGTGTCACCTGGAAGCAGTGGGAATGCAGACAGGATGGCAATTGAGAAGGCTCTTGGTGACGATCATGCTCCACTGTACACCCTCAGTCCCGCTCAACTATGGACCCAGATTTGTGAACAGATTTGTGATGATCTGGCATATCAACTCCAACATAGACATGGAATTGAAACTCCTATGAATGAACAAATCTATGACTTTGGCCTTTTCCTTATAGATAAAATCATGTCACAGAAAGAGCAAAGTCTTGCAGAGTTTTATGATATGCCTCAAGTCACTGGAAACTGAGAGGGTGTCATTGGAAATCATTTAATTGCTGAACAGCACCTGCCATTATGATTCAGCACCAGAGTTGGAGCATGCATGTATCTGTTAAGCACCAAAGTGCCAAGGATGCATGGGCCAAGTACTAATGCAATAGTACCAACTACATGATACTGGTGGGGTATGGCCAAGTCCAATAGACCAAACGGACATGGCTGGCTTCAATGTACTTGTGCATTGTACCTCTCTTCCATGTGGCCACTGATGTTAGAAAGAAGATAACTCAGGAGAGTGCCAAGGGTTTTGGCCCAAATAAGGACTTAGGATAGGAGGACAGGAAATTGCAAAGTTGATAATCAGAATGAGGAAATACATACATTGAGATGCTACTCATATAGTCTAAGAATTGGAGGTGGAAGATGTGGAACAGGGTAGCGTAAGGTATGCAAAAGGGATAAGGTATGGAAAAGATGTAGAAGCACTGTCCACAATGACCAAAAATAGAACAATAACCAAAAATAGAACAATAGAACATAATCAAAAATGATAGAAACAAGATGTATAAACAAATATGCGAAGATGGAGGGGATGGGATGAAGGGAAATGAACCAAGTGATGAACCAAATATACCAAGCCAAGACCACATACTAGTGAGGAATGACTTATCACTTGTGTGTGGGATTAGATGGTAGAGATTGTTTGGCTGGTATGACCGAGTGAACCAAAGCTTGGTATCATGTATTTAACAGTACCTCTCTCTTTGATATGGCTGAACCCATGAAGGTGGTAAGTGGAGCTTGAAAATAGAGTTCTGGGCACCGACATGATGTCATGGATTGTTTGGGAGAATTCCCAGGCTTACCTGCCACTAACCATCTCCCCCCTATCAACTTCCCACCCCAAAAAAAATGGGCACCAAAACCAATGATCAAATGTGGGAGGTCAAGAGGTGCCAGACTGAATACCAGGCAGGAAGAGATGGAGAGGAAGGAGTGGGAGGCAAAGGAGGCTGTCAAAGTGAAGTATAAGGTAGATAAGGAGGCAGCTGCAGCAAAAAAGGCAGTGGAAGAAGCAGAGGCAGCAGCAGCAGCAAAGGCTGCCAAAGAAAAATAGGTGGCTGAGGCTACTGCCAAAGAGGCGAAGGAGGCCAAGCACAAATGGGCTGAGGAGGCCAGACAGTCAGAGGTGCAGGCTCCCAAGGAGCCAGACATGCAGGGGCCCCCCAAAGACACTGGGGTAGAGATTAGCATGTCAAAAATGCACAAGAGGGAAAGGAGTATAGAGGTGGGGATAAGCACAGGCCCAGGAACTGCAGATGGGGATAAAAGTGAGAGGCCGAAGAGGGCTGAGGTACATTTACTACTCTTGTATTAAGATTTTTTTTGTTGATTTATTTTTGAACAGTGCAAGAAGATGACAAAGGAGTGGTCACAAGATGATGCTCCTCCCTGTCCAACATGCAAAGGAGATAGGAGAACTGTGTGGTAAAGAGACTGGGGTTGGCATGCCACCAATGCAATAAAAGGAAGGTCAAATGTGACCTGGCCATGCTAAGGATTCTCAAGGCAAAGATTAAAGAGGTGGTGGAGTCAGAGAGGGAGGACAATGACCCTGAGAGTGAGGAGGAGGAGAAGGAGCCACCCAAGAAGAGGCTGAGGTGGGCTATCACCATGTGTCCAAGTGAGAGGGCAGTGACAGTGGAAATTCCCCAGCCCAAGGTGTTAGCAATTTGCAGAGTCACTGAGGTGCTGGAGGACATCCTTCACCAGCAGGTAATGATCAATTGCCTGCTATCACAACTCATGGAGGGTGTCGAATACACCAGGCATGCCATTGCATTGGCCACTAAGGACATGAACAGGTCTGTAGCCTGGAACATATCAGGTGAGAGTTCAGGAGGTTTGGGGGATTTGGATAGGATAGAGACAGATGGGTTGAGGAGTGATAAAGAGAAAGAGGATAGGGAGAAAAAGAAGGAGAAAGAGGAGGAGAAAGGAGATGAGCATGATGAAGATAACATAGATGAGACTCTAATAGAGTCATAGGAATTTATTTGTATTTTTTTTCTTTTTCTTTTATTTTTTTTTGAATAAATTTTGGTTGAACTGAACTGGGAGAAACATATAGTGAATTTGAGGATCTTGTAAAATACATTTAGATACTCTCATACTAATTCTTATGTCACAGTTTTTATAGCAAAAGGCAATTTTAGGCAAAATTTGTAGAATAAAAATTGGAGAAAAATGGCAACCACTATTGGGTGATTTTTTTAAGCTAGGAATAGATGTCAATTCTCCTACAGAGACATGAAGAATGGACATGGAGAGTGGGCATATATGCCTGTGTATAACTGAGATACAGTGGGTCAAAAAACTGCTCCAATGTTTGTGCATTTTAGAAAGATTGATATTTTGTGAAGGAATGCCATCAGCAAAACTTCTGAAAACTTCACATGGTATACTAGAACATGTTGGCTATCTACCAACTCAAGAAATTATGTGATTCCAATCAAAACTCATTGCTCAATAAATCAAACAAAATAATCACTCATTGGGGGAGTTTTTTGACCCTCTATTATTTTACAATCTAATACTTTGTATGACCTTCCTTTGCCTTTAAAACTCCCTGTATCCTCATAGGCATACTTTATATTAGCTTCTGGAATGTCTCTGGTGGTAGTTCAGTCCACTCCTCTGCCACCCTGTCCAATAATTCATGTACTCCTTTGGTGGTGTGTCATATCTTGAGGTGTTGCCAGAGGTGTTCAATGGGATTTAGATCAGGAGATTGGGCAGGCCACTTCATAGGAATGATGTTGCTATCATAAAACCACTGGTCTGCCTTATTTGAGGTATGTTTTGTATCATTGTCCTGTTGGAAGTACCACTTATCCTTAGCCATCTCCAAACTTTCAATGCTCTCCTCCACTCCCTCCTCCAAAATCTCACAATACCCCTGATGGGGAGGTTGCTTGTTGTCCCAGGCATTGGCCTCAAAGCGGTCCAGGGGTGGCAACCCAGAGGCTGCATCCAAGTCAGGGTGATTCCTGGCAGGATAGCCCCAGGGGCCAACTGGATCCCAAAACCAAGTAATTCCAAAATGTGCAAGGTTGGCACAAAGTAAGAAGGAGGGGTAGCCAAAACCCCAGGATGTAAACACAAACTGAAAGGACCAATCAAACATACCCTGGTGTGGAGATTTGGGCCCTCTCTAGTGTACAAGTAGGATCTGGGTAGCTAATGACCAATAGAATTTTGTTCACCCTAGGCCCCCCCCCCCCAGGGACTACTTGTTTGAATTTATTTCACTCAAGTTAAAAATTCTAAAATCAACCATGAAATCTGCATTGCCTTTGATAAGCAATGCCAGCCTGTCAAGTACACGTACCGAGAACCATCCACTCGGCAATGCCAACCGAACAACCATTCTATATCCATGACCAAGTGCCCACGCCACATTTAAACTTGGTATGCCGGCCTAGGCTCAGTACATTCACCATCCACACTCCCCACCCTTGGTTCCGCCTCACCTTGTGACTTTCCTGCCCTTGTGTTATCCTCGGGTACAGCCCTTATTTTATAATCGAACACTTCCTATTGTTCTACCCTCAGCCACGTTCCTATTATCCTATCCTTTATTGTTCTATGCCTGTTTACATTCCTTCATTCTAATTTTACTCGTTGTGGACAATAACCGCATGCCCTGCATACCTTGTTGTTCCACATTCCTTATTCCACATGTCACTTCTTAACCTATATAGGTAGGACATACATGTACATATTTCCTCATTCTGGGTATCAACTAGGCTTAGGCCCTTCTACCTTCTTCTCCTCTGTAAAGTCCTCGACTTGGGCTGGCATCATCAGCATCCTCCCGAGTATCTGTCTGTCACAAAACCAGTGGCACACACGGCAAGTAGGGCACAGTGCATGAGTACATTGAAGCCAATGCCACTACTCTTGGCCTGTAGGACTTGGCCATAGTCCGCCCGACCTTTCGACAACACCCCTCGGCAGTACTGAAGTCCATCAGTACCCAAAGCTTGACACAGCCAGAAATCCCAATCATTATCTCAGAGCGAATCAGACACCATGAGTCACTCAATGACGATGAAGCACAAAAAGAGTAGAAGTGGTAAGGAGACTCCCACTACCAAAAAGAGGAAAATAGACCCCACACCTGTTAGGCCCATCCATCCCAAACCCAGGGTGCAGGATGGTTGAAACACCATATCTACCCCTTTGAGGAACCAGAACAGGATTGACTCATCCGCAGGTCCTGGCTCCTGTAAAACAGCAAGCACTAGTTGGTCCAGGGTCAGAAGGGGCAGCACTGGGGGCTTGGTAACTGAAATTTTTTTTGCTGCACAAGGAGGTGACATAGGCAGACGAAAACTGCCACAGATCATGGCAGGGTTACACACAGGCCCCAAGAACACATTATCAGTAGAGACAATGGTAGTCCCACAAGATGTGCTTGACGAGGCCAGAATATACCCTGATGGGATATATGAAGTCTACATGGATAAACCTGAGGAAAGAAACCAACTGTGGGAGATCTCTGACTGCATCATACTGGCAATAGTCTATGGATGCAAGTCACTGAAATTCTACAAGAGGAGGAAAAGAGGGCTCACAGACAGGATCATGTCCATTGCTATGGCCCATGCCCCCAATAAACCCATACTAGTCCCCACAACCACCCGTACCTTTTCCAGGACTTTCTGACCATTAGAAGCCTGAAAGGATCGCTTTCTGTAAATCTATGGCATTAACCTGAAGTTCTGCAATCCCAAACCCTACAATTTACAATTCTGTGACCTAGGTTCTGCTCCTTGATAAATGACAAACAGGATCATCGTGTACCTTACTCCCTTGTTCTTCCTTTTCTATTAGCCCCTTGTATTTCCTTTCTCCCCTTTGTCTTTACTCGGCAATAGATGGTAAAAGGATTAACTATATGTATATAAACCCCCAGTTGACTGGACTATTTACCAGTATGAATATCGACTTAATCTGCATCATAGTTTCTAATTCAGTTCCAGTAAACTTTCTGACTTTCCAAAATTAGGGACAGACGATTGAGGAGGGTGCAATACATAAGTTGAAGCCAAGTCCCTTCAACCTCAAAAACTCAAATGACTAGTCATATAACCTAATACAGCGACCAACCCTAAGTCCCCAGAGCTTCCCATCTTTCCATCTCTCCATCTCCATCTGTGAATCCATGATCCCTAACCCTTTCACCACTGGAGTCTCAACCCCCCTCCTAGAAACCCCTTCAGAAGCCTCTGGAAACCCCTTCAGAAGTATCTAGCTAAATGCCTGACACACAGACTTAACATCCATTATAAGAAAGCTCTTGTGGGAGGGGCTAGGGAATGATGTAGCTGAAACACTCGATCTCCAATTGATTCAAACATCCAAACCTCACATGAGCATCCCTGATCCAGAAGTTTGGGCCTTGCTGACACTCCCACTAGGGAGCAACAAAAACAAGGTGCTGAATGGAAAACAGTCAAGGGTGGTCAAAAGTGAGGAGGTGATGATAGTGTATGTTGAATTCCCATGGGAATTGGATGAGGTGAAACACTATAGGATAACTAACACCCCTCCGTACCTGAAACCAGACTATAATGAGGATGTAGTCATAGAAAAACTTGTGAAAAGGCTGAAGACCCCCCCAATCATTGCTCATAGATACCAATGGAATGGTGATAGACATGAGTTGTCCTGGCATGTGAAACTCACCATCAAAAGGGTTCAAGAAGAGTCCCCAGAAGGGTTAGGTTCAGAGGATGGGACGGAAATGGTTATGAATGCAATACATGGTCATGAGAAGATATGGAAAGTTGGCCAGTTGAAATGGAGAATCTATAACAGTGACTACTATACCAGATGCCACACCAGAGGGCATATGATGTATAACTGCATCTTAAAGAAAGTCGTTGCACTGATAGATCAAACCAGGAAGGAAGACCTGGAAGAGAAAGGGGGTGAATCGAGGAAGAAAGAAGGGAAGATGAGGGAAGTGATAGAAGTAGAGTAGTTGATTAGGAGTAGTCTTAGAGTAGTTATCTTGTAATAATGAGCTTAATAGAGCTCAATTTTTTGTTACAAGAAAACACTTTAGGGCATACCTTTTTGACTTAGAAAATTTGAAGCATGAAATCAATTAGGAAATACTAATAAGTGAAACCCCTGAAACCTTGAAAATGTTGAAGTCGAAGAGTCAAGAAACCCTATCACCCACTTCAAGCCTGGAAATCTTGAAATATAGAAAAGATGCCAAATAAGCGCCAAAAATAAGTGCCAAAACATCGAAAATGCGGAAATAAGGAGTCCAATGGAAACAATCAAGAAACCACCAAAACCCATGCCCAGAGGTAAGTATGGAAAAAGAAACCCAAGAAAGCAACTGTCAAGTCCACGTACCGAGACCCATCCGCCGGCAGTGCCGACCGAGCAATTACTCTA